>JAMKCH010042803.1:0-25465 GCA_023653785.1 Ophioderma brevispina
TCAGTCAGTAGATAGCAGATGAAGGTAGTGAGTATCGTAGTAGATATCAGATTTAGTAGTGGAGTATCAGCAATAGATAGCATATGAAGTAGTGGACTATCAGCAGTAGATAGCAGATGAAGTATGTGGAGTATCAGCAGTAGTAGCATTATGAAAAGTAGGAAGGTGATCAGCAGTTAGATAGCCGATGAGTAGTGGATATCAGCAGTAGTAGCAGATGAAGTAATGGAGTGTCAGCAGTAGATAGCAGAGAAGTAGTGGGGTATCAGGCAGTAGATAGCAGATGAAGTAGGGAAGTATCAGCAGTAGATAGCGATAAGTATGGCGGTCCGCAGTAGATAGCAATGAGTAGTGGGCGTAGCAGCCGTAGATGAGAAAATTAGTGAAATAGCAGACATAGCAGATGGAAGTAGTGGCGTATCAGTAGTAGATAGCAGGTAACGTAGTGAGATATCAGCAGTAGATAAGCAGAATGAAGTAGTGGAGACTCATCAGTAGATATCAGATGAGTAGTGAATATAGCAGTAGATAACAGATGAAGTAGGGGCGTATCCGCGTAGATAGCAGATGATGTAGTGGAGTATCAGCAGTTAATAGCAGATGAAGTAGTTGGATATCAGCTAGTGAACAGAGGATGAAGTAGTAGAGCTATCAGCAGGTAGATTAGCAGATAAGTAGTGGAG
Organism: Ophioderma brevispina; assembly: GCA_023653785.1. Classification (NCBI taxonomy): domain Eukaryota; kingdom Metazoa; phylum Echinodermata; class Ophiuroidea; order Amphilepidida; family Ophiodermatidae; genus Ophioderma; species Ophioderma brevispina. The sequence goes on from JAMKCH010042803.1 coordinate 684, forward strand.
TATCAGTAGTAGATAGCGTTAGTCGTGGAATATCAGCAATAGATAGTATATGAAGTAGTGGACTATCAGCAGTAGATAGCATGATGAAGTAGTGGAGTATACAGCAGTAGAGCATATGAAGTAGTGAGTTATCAGCAGTAGATAGCAGATGAAGAGTGGAGTATCAAGCAGTAGATATGCAGATGAAGAAATGGAGTGTCAGTAGTAGATAGCAGATGAAGGAGGGGCGTATCAGCAGTCGATAGCAGATGAACGTAGGGTATCAGCAGTTAGATTAGCAGATGAAGTAATGGAGTGTCAACAGTAGATAGCACTGAAGTAGTGCGTATCAGCAGTAGATAGCAATAAAATAGTGAAGCATTAGCAGTAAATAGCAGATGAAATAGTGGCGTATACAGTAGTAGATAGCAGGTCCGTAGTGGATATCAGCAGTAGATAGCAGATGAAGTAGTGGAGAATCATCAGTGAGATATCAGATACGCGGGATATCAGCAGTAGATAACAGATGAGTAGTGCAGATCAGCCGTAGATGCAGATAAGTAGTGGAGTATCAGTAGTAGATAGCAGAGAAGTAGTGGGGTATCAGCATAGATAGCGGATGAAGTAGTAGACTATCAGCAGTAGATAGCAGATTGAGTAGTGGAGTATCAGTAGTAGATATCAATTTAGTAGGGAGTATCCAGCAAGAGATAGCATAGAAGTAGTGGACTATTCAGCAGTAGAGAGCAGAGAAGTTAGTGAGTTCAGCAGTGATAGCATATGAAGTAGTAAGTATCAGCAGTAGATAGCAGATGAGTAGGGAGTATCAGACCGTAGGATCGTAGATGAAAGTAGGGAGTGTCAGCAGGAGAGATAGCAGAAGAAGTAGTGGAGACAGCAGTAGATAGCAGATGATGTAGTGGAGTATCAGCAGTAGATAGCAGAGAGTAATGGAGTGTCAACAGTAGATAGGCAATGAAGGAGTGGCGTATCAGCAGTAGATAGCAGATAAAATAGTGAAGCATTAGCAGTACATAGCAGCTGAGTAGTGGCGTACAGTAGTAGATAGCAGGTAACGTAGTGGATATCAGCAGTAGATAGCGATGAAGTAGTGAGAATCATCAGTAGACCTATCAGATGAAGTAGTGGATATCAGCAGTAGAAAACAGATGAAGTAGTGGCGTATCAGCAGTAGATAGCAGATGGAACAGTAGGAGTATCAGTAGTAATAGCAGAGAAGTAGGGAGATCAGCAGTAGATAGCGGAAGAAGTAGTAGAATCAGCATAGATAGCTGATGAAGTAGTGAGTATCAGTAGTAGATATCAGATTTAGTAGTGGAGTATCAGCAATAGAAGCATATGAAGTAGTGGACTATCAGCAGTAGATAGCTATGAAGTAGTGGACTATCAGCAGTAGATAGCAGATGATGTAGTGGAGTATCAGCAGTAGATAAGCTGTAGTGGGTATCCGCAGGACACGTAAATACTATAGGGTGGTCTCGAAATACAGTTAATCACGGAAACAAATACAGTTATCATGATCAATACGGATCACAGTGTTGGTGTGCATAGACGGTTCACCCATTTGATCAGTTTGAAACAGAAAAAAGAAATGAACATGTATTTATTGAAAGAGAATATTAAAATTCTTAGGAAACTTCAAAATGAAGAAAAAATTGTCCCTGGAGTTTAAAAATGCCGCAAAACTAAGCAATGGCTGAAATTCAGCAAAAATCCAATATGGCGGCCATGAAGTATGGATGTATATAAATGGTTAGAAAAAGAGATCTATGGCGAAAGCCAGCAATTAACCAGGTTCTTATATGAAAGATAATTGTTATAAACAATTACTTATAGACTTAAAAAAATTGAAGACAAAATTGTCCGTGGTTGAAAAGCAGGAAATCTAGGGAAAATTATGGCCTTTAGTAAAAAATCAATATGGCGCTAGGAACAAATGTTCCGGTGGCTAAACCTGTGTGATTTTTTGTTTGCTACTATCTATATCAAAAATGTATGAATTACGGTGGACTAAACACAACTTTCTCTCCGAATGTTTGGCGCTCTTCTTAGCTTAACCTCCTACCAACTTGCGCTAAATCTTGGCGAGTTTTAATTGCCGAAATTATTTCTTCATAAACCAAGCGAATTAATTAGTGTATATATGGTGGTGATGATTGTATACCTCACGTGGCGGGCAACCTGTCCTTTTAACACTTAAGTGCCCAGGGGGGGGGGGTCCAAGTACTCTCAAAGGACAATACGTTGACTAAATATTGATCTTAAATATAACATTCCTTATGTTATGAAGTTGTCAGTTCGAAATCGTTCCGAAGGTTTAGCTGCTATACTCCAATTCCCTACCTCTGTGGAGTGACGTCAGCACGAGATTGAATGGGAGAACAAGTATACCCCACGCGCTGGCTTAAAGCGCGGCGGTTTTTACACTCGCGCACAAAGATGCGAATATCTTGACGCCGTGGCGTAAAAGCTGCGTCAATGTTATGACCATGCACGGAGGTGAGAGAAATGGGACTATTCATGTTGCTATATAATGTAGGCCCATGAGTATTACGTATACTTCAAGAAACCCAAAATTCAACAAATTAAAAAATTGTTTGTTTCAATGCAGAATACAGGCAGTTTTGTACATGAATGTATGCGTGGGTCTTAACATCAATACAGTGACGTTGGAATTGGTAGAAGAACAATTCTATGCATTATATGCAAATCGTCACTGATTTGGGTTTTTATTGAAAAAAGTAATGGGCAGTGCGAAAAGTCTTACGTATTATGACGTAAACGTATATTAGTATACTTCAAGAAACCAAAATTCACAAATAAAATTGTTTCAATGCAGAAACAGTCAGTGTTGTACAGCATGTCTGGTTGGTCTTAAATTATAATACAGGGGACGTGTGAAATGGTAGAAGAAAATTCCATTGCATTTTATGAAATCGTCACGATGGGTTTGTTTGAAAAAGTAGGGCAGTGCGGAAAAGTCTATCTTATTTCAATTTCATTGAAGTGTTCATCACTAATGGTTTGTTGTGAAACTGCCAGGGAGGTGCGAGAAAGATTAGCCACTTAAGCGTTCTTAGAGAGTCTTATCTTCTCGCATTTCCAGATCATTTTCAAAACAAACTAATAAACAATGAACTGCGTCAAGGTCTTTTTGGCACTATTTAGGTATAATTTTGGACATGTTGGCAGATGTAGAGTGTTTTTAATTTATTTTAAAAATACCTCAACATTTAGATAAATTACGTTAATATTAATGTTAGTAATGATTTGATACTATGGTTTTTCTCAAAGATATGAAGGATAAGGACACGCTCGTGATGCGACAGATATTGCACTGGACCGTATGGGTCAGTGCAGGCAGCCCTCGAGCCTTGGGCTTCGGGGCTGCCTTGCACTGACCCCCATACGGTCGCGTGCAGTTATCCTGTAATGCACTAGGCTAGGTCCTATCCTTATCTTAGAATTGCAAATCTGGCATACCATTCCTCGCTGGTCTTGTGGTTAGGTAGCTAACCTCATGATACAATGGCCTCGGGTTCGAATCTCGCTACGTACCTCTTTTAAAATATTATATGAAATTTAATTATTTTTTCAGGTTAGATGGGAACCATCTGATTCACACAAAAGATAAGAAAAAAAATATGCTGCCCTTTGCGTGGTTAGTGAGGAGACCCTGATCTGGTAGCATGGGTGTGGTGGTCAACAAAAATACCGCGTGTGATGAGAGTCCAGCTATCAATGTTACGGCAAATTCAGTTATTTCAGCACTATACCCTTTAGTAGCGTCTACAAGGTCCGCGGAGTTCTTACGTACATGTTTACATGGGTCGCTAGAAACCTTTAGTCTCGTCTACAAGGTCGCGGTTCATTCCGTGACATGTACATGGTATGCTAGGGAGCATTCTTTTATGGGAACTCTCAGTTTCATTACACCTGGACTAAAGAGAGACCAATTCAAAGGACAGCCCAGTCCCAAATAGTCGTCCCCGCTGTATGTGGTCAAGGAATAAGAAGCGTCAATATAATGACCCCTATAGGCCAGTCCAACATAGAAGAATGATGCATCTAATGTAACCCACAAAATGCAACAGACACAATTCCAAACAGAATTGTATTGAAAATACTTTAAAAACAACATATCAAAAGTCTACTAAATCAAAGGAGTGGAACATATATTTTTTTTTAAGGGGGTTAGGTCTTATACATGGGGTCAAAATATTGAAAAGTATCAAAACGCGTCAAAAGTATACCAACGTGTTTGTTACATTTCAAGGATTAAAAAAAGGTATATGTTTGCTAAGCAGGTTGTAGTCAATAGTATGAGTCAAAATAGGTTTCAAGGTCACATATGGGGTAAATTTTAAGTATAGTCCAGTTCGTTATAAATATGGTTTGTTCGTAAATTGTTCGTCTAATGGTACAGAACCCGAAAACACACTGGTTGCACAATCATAAATTCAGTTGCATAATGGAACGCAAAGTGTACCGCGGGGGGTACAGGGTCTACAAGGTAAGTCTTATATAGAAAGTTCAAAATAAGAATTACGTACATTTACTTATCTAGTGGGACAACTTAAAACAGTTTACAACCAGTCCGATCAAAATCGGGACCATTCTATGACTTAACCCCAGGATTGGACTTGAAATGTTATGAGCCTTATTGTACTAAAAAAATATATATGCGTAGATGGGCAAACTACACCTTTGTTTTAAAACCTTAGGAGTAGCCCCCAATAAATTGGTACATCATTATTTTTAATCAATCGAAACAATTCTAATTGGTACCCTGTACAAACGTTTCCCCTTATTTTAAGGATCCACTAGTGATTTGGTCGACTCTTTAATTATAGTTTTTGGTGACTATTTCAGAGTATATTAACACCAAATTGTTCTTTGCAATTTGTGTGGGGTCAAATCAAACAAATATGGACTACGAGTCTATCTATCTATCACCGTGTCACATAGGAGTTGGCTCCTCGACAAATTTAAGACATATTCTCCTATCTTGCGCTTCTAAATATGCTTGTTGGAAGGTGGTGGCCCACAAATTGATGTCTATCTTCCCATCTCGTTCGTGTCTCCCTGTCGGGTTGGTGCCTGCACCAGTTGCCATAAAAATGCGCTTGGGTAGGCGGATGTGTCATTCGACACAAGTGACCAAAACATGTCAGCTGCGAGGCAAGTGAAGTGAAGTGATGCGAGCTAGGATCCTTTTGGTTGAAGTGGCAGGAGGAGATTATGATAGAAATTCTCATTCCGGATCTTATCATTATCAGCGATATTAAGGATTTCTGTGGCCATCGCATCTCAAATGTTCCCAAACTTTCATTCATTCTTTTTGATGGTCCAGATTGCAGAGCCATAAGAAACCACGGGTTGACAAGTGTAATAACAAGCCGTATTATGGTGGAGAGTGAGATGTCTTTATCACTCCAGACTTCTGTAATATCCCTAGTGCTGTTGATGCAAATAATAATCTGCTTTTGATTTTGCTGGTGGAGTCGTTTGAGGGTGTTTGTGTTATCGTTACTCCCAAATACTTGGATCTGTTAACCTGCTCAAGTTGTGTACCATCAAGCTGGATCTTTACTGGGATCTGGTCATCACGGGAGTAATATACCATAGTCTTTGTCTTAGGTCTACTATTCACATCCAGATTTCTTGCTAGAATGATTGCACTTTGATCAATCAAGGTTGCAGCTATCCTATGATTCAGCGATTGAGAATATACGTCAAGCAAAAAAACGGAGGCTTTAATTGTAGCCATCACGTTTATGGCCCAATTTTTGCAGTTCTCAAAAGGCTTGCTAAGATGTATCGGAAGAAATACGTTGAAGAGGCTTGGTGATAGAAGGAATCCCTGGCGCACGCCAATAGTTGTTTCAAACCACTCTGTAAGATGGTTGTTAAGTCTGATTGAGATTTAGCATGTATAGAGATCTCTGATGATGTTGTCAGTTTTAAGGCACACCATAAATGAAGGATCACTGTAAAGAGGCCATGTGCATACTCGATCGAATGCCTTCTTGTAATCAAAAAAAAGTGAAGAAAGCAAAAACATTCCCATCTTTCTTCTCTAGGAGATGTTGGATTAGGGAGCGTCAGGGCGAAAGACTGTTCAATTGTGGAGCGGCCATGTCTGAACCCTGCTTGTTCTTCTGTTAGAATGGCTTGCTATCATATGGCTAATCCGGCTCCTTCATAATCTTAAGAATTTTGATGGAATGGTTAATCAGGACTGTGATGGTTCCTGTAGTTCTCACACTGGGGTCTGACTCCCTTCTTGGGCATGGTAAGAATGATAGATTTTGTCCATTTTTTCTCTGGAATGCGGTCATTTATCCAGATGTCATTCAGATATGTGCAATTGGTCAATGATTGCACTCACCACATGCTTAAGCAGTTCCTGGGATCTCATCAGAACCTGGGCCCGCTTGTCTGACTTCAGATTTTTGACAGCTGCTTCAACTTCAGAACGGAGATGGGAGAATGGCGGGCTCACAGGACGTAGAAAGCTAGTCCCTGTATATTGAGGATGGAAGACCAGGAGGTCAATGGTAGCTGATGATTTGTAGAGGGCCTTACCATATCAAACATTTTGTTTTCTATTTCAGGGATTGGAAAAGAAGTCATCTATTACTGCAGCGGATAGAGTTGGATGTGGGTCTTCTATCTACGCAAGTTAGTTATGGTCTGATGGGTGTGAAGACTCTTTGTTTGTTCTGTTGCATGTTCTTATCCAAGATGTTACATTTTGTATTGTACTTTTTCTTTGTCAGCGGAAGGACTTTTTTAACATCAATCTGGTCAAGTGGTCTGTAATCTTGACGACCTAGTGGGATCTTGAATGGCCTCTTCCTTGCTCATTCTTTCATCTGGTCAGTGTCAAGAGTTGTAATTCGGGAGATCCAGGGATTCTTCTTTACCCGAATGAATTCAAGGACTTCATATGGTCGATTTTGATGTTGTGATTGTGGTGTTTTTTCAAGCAAAAGAGTCTGATGGGTTCATCTGGGTCGACGTCATCATCAAGCAAACCGAACCTTTTCAGTCAGCTGAAATTCATTTTCTTACATTAGGGTCCTCAAGCTTGGTAGGGTTCCACTTCTTTCTCTTTTGGCCTTCTTCTTCAACTTTCAATTTCACCCCTCAAGCTTGGCAATAACAAGGGAGTGGTCCGATCCAACATCAACACTTTAAATGATCTGGTGTATCCACTGCTGAATCTCCACCTACTCTATCAAGATCAGGCTTCAGTTCAGTGGATACTCCTACACGCAGCTACTTGTAGCTAAACTAGGAGGCTGAACGATTGATTTTCCGGACCAGGGCAGTGCAGAACAAAGGGGCATGAAAAACGAAGGCTGGACACAGAAGGTGTATGTACAAATAAAGGGCTTGACAAGACTACAATTTAGAGGGTCCTCAAACTTGGTGGCGGCCGATCTCCTGTATATGTAGGGAAGGGCAACCGATCGAACGAATGGGATGTGAGCCATCATAAACCGCTGATGTGTTAGCCGATTCCATACTCGTATGTCCTGGGAAGAACAAGAATATCCATACGCATTCAACTGCTGAGCATGGTTGACGCAACTGTAAAATTGTGAAGACTCGGGGTGTTATGATGTTTAGACAGTTGAATATAAGATGAAATTGTATATATTAACAAAGCTGTACTGAATCTTGTAAAACCGTGTTGCTTGGGCTCAGGGACGAGTGTTGTAAGGATCCTTCAAGATTTGGAGTAAAGGTGAGACATGTGTGGTTCTTCTGTAGTCTGGATGAACACCATCTAGCAGCCTGGCGTTGCACATTTTCCAAGCGATGATGTCAGATGAGTATGGGGGTTCCAGCTCACAACCATATTATAATTGAGGTCTAACAAGTAAGAGATATGCTCTGGCTTTTAACGTCTTTGTTACAGGCAGACAAGGTCTTCCTCAACAAACCAAGTGTCCTGCGGTACACGTGTTTTATGTCACATGAGATGGACCATTTAAGATTCATCAGAAATAGTACACCAATGGTAGTCAATGCGGTTACTCTTTCTGAAGAGATTATCCATGATGGTTATATTGGTATTATGCTAGGTTTGTCTAAGACGTGATGGTCAATTTACCGCACCTTTGCGATGTTAATAAAACTCATGCAGCCATTGTGGTATGAGACCCAGGAATTGTGACAGGTCAAAGATCTTTTGAAGATGGATATGGTCAGCTGGACTGTTGATTTTTTTCTATAATGATGCTGTAATCTGCAAACAAAGTCTGATGTTGGGAAATTCAATTCCCTGGTGATGTCGTTTTACAGTTACAAGAGGAACAGTGCTGGTCCTAGCAATGAGCTGGAGGCCCCCAGAAAACTAACATCTTTCCCAGGTAGAGTGACAAAACCATGGACAGAGACAGCCTGCTTTCTACCATTAGGAATGATGTGAAAAATCCATATGAGGGGGGGATCTCTAATGCCATAAACATGCTAATAATGAACAGCCAGACGTTTGGGCGGGAACCTTTGTCGAAGGACTGATAAAGTCTAGCAAGGCCCAATTGTCTGTCCATGAGAGTTTAAGGTGGAAGCCTAATCATGGGATGACAACAATTAGTTGAGCAATGGTGTGACAACTTTGCACGAAAGCCATGGTGACTATCAAGAAGAATATTATGGTTGTCCAGTTGTTTGGTAATGTTGACCTAAGAAAGAACCATGTCATAATTTAAGGTGAGAAAGTTAGAGAGATGGCGGCTTGTAATTCCTAGGCATCAGATGTATCTCATTTTTATGCAAGACTTGTTACAAAGTGCCTCTTCCAATCCCTCTGGAAGAAACCCTGATTTGTAGGACGTGATTTGAAAAAGGACTGAATCCGTAGGAGCAATCTCGTTGCCAATGTTTTTAGTAAGTGTGCAGGAATTCGTCGGGCACACACATGACTTTGTGGGATTGCTGTTTGCAAAATTGTTTTGACACTCCTTCCATCCATAGTCAAATGATGGATACGGTATAGGTGACTTACCCGTTGCTGGGAAGTGTTGCTTGGATATACTGGTTAAAAAACTGACTCTAAAATGGGAAATTTAATGCTGTTGCTTTGTCAGGGGGTTCAATAGGCAATTATGTTCTTAGTCTTATGATCGGGTGAATAAATTCCATGTCCACTTCCCGGGAAGGTCTGTGTTGAAGAGAGGTGGATATAAGAGGCGGTTTTACTTGCAAAATATAAAAAGGCGTTCACCTCGCGTTCAATATCCTCACATATCTCTTGTCTCCCAATTAAAGATCCGAGGTTTATGGTCTTTCCCTACTGGCATTCCAAGCCCCATTGATGATAAGTTGTCTTGTTTGGGGGATGCATCAACTTTGCTTTGGAGGGTTGCATAGAAGTCTTCAACTACATCATTAAGGATGCGAAGATGCTGGCCGCTACCACTTGGAAATATCGTGATGGTTAGTGCGGCTTGAGCCTCTGCTCTGATGGACATGATGGTTCACTAATTGGATCAAAGGTAAGTATGGACTTTATCAGTTTTTCACTAAAAAGTGGACCCATAGTGAGCCTGACTGACCTGTTGACCTTCCACTTGCTACTGTTTATTAGTACCCCCAGTCTTCAATGTATAAGGCATACCAAGATGAGTTGATCTATCACTGCGACTGAAACACAAAATACCGTAAATTTGAACGTGGCAACCAACTGGTGTATAACCAGCGCAATAATGATCTTAAGTGACCCATGAAGACTTTGAACCTCAATCTGTTGACCTACAGAAGACCCCCTTGTCTCAATGGTAAGATACGAGTATGAACTTGAGTCCATCCTGCCACTGAAAAGTAACAGACGTTGGAAATAAGTTGCCAATCAAAAGGTGGATACTAAATGTTTGACACAATGGACACAAAGGAACACAGGCACACACGAATCATGCCGGATATAAGGTTTTCTAATTGCATCACGGCGACCTAAAAAGATCTAGTAAAAACGCCATTTCAAGTATGTTTTTGTGAGTACCAGCTGCCCTGCGGTTTAATTTTTTTTAAAGAGCTGAGGTCAATGTATTTGGTATGGTAGGGGTGTCAACATTTACCAACAAAAGTGAGTTATCGTGGGGTTTTATGCTGGAGTCAAAGGTCATAACAGGGGTCACGTTTCGTACCAGGGAAACTTTACGGTCGTTTTTTGACAGTCGGTGGTCGGACACGACCCGTAAAGGGCCAATCGTGCATGAAAAGCCGTAGACAATCAAGCACGTATAAAGGTTATCTTGCCGAAGCAGGCTGCGTCGGTAAGGTCAAGTACACTAGAAAAATAACCCTAAGTAATGGCCGCAGTATTTATCATGCATGTGCACCTACTTGTATTGGTATTATTCCTGCATCTGTCTCTTCGATGAAAATAAATTTGAAGTCTGTATTTTGGAGCTATTCTTGAGGGATTCGTGCTTAACGATTTGATTTATAAATGTCGTATTCAGAAATGAGGGTGATTCCTAAATGAGGAAATGCAAAGATATGATAATGACTGTTCTGACAGCCCGAAATTTCAGTATGACTCCCGATTGTACTAGGTCAGTGATAGTCTGTTACATATCTGAGGCCAAAAGTTTTGGAGTTATAGGCTAAAACGCAAAAATCAATAAAAACGGTCATTTTCAGTGGTACAGGGGTCAAATTTTAAAAGTACTCGATTTGATCAAAAGGTGCAAATTACTAGATGGAACTCAAGGATTAAAAATAAGGAATATTTTTGAGTGTCTAAATGTTCTTACGAAAGTAGGGGGAAACAAGGTTCAAGCCCCATTGAATGCCAAGGATGTGACTTGGGTGACCCCTACATTGGGAACTAAGATTAAGACAGTTCAAAACTATCGTAGTTGATTCCTATGGCTCCATCAATAATTGGGTTAATTTAAAATGACCCCTGATACAACTGAAAATGACCCCGTTTTTTATTGATTTATTGTTTTTCGTTAGCCTATAACTCCAAAACTTTCGGCCCAGATAGTACAATAACGACACTATAAAACTGTCTTTTGGAATCCTTATGATTACAACTGTTCAACATGGATTGGAGTCAATTCAAATTTGACCCCTGTTATGTGGACCTTTGAATCCCGAAAAACCAATTCCCCACCCCACGATTAACTCACTTTTTTGGTAAATGGGAACCTTTTACCTACCCAAAATCCCAGTTGTTGAAAGCAGCTTCTTAAAAAAAAAAAATTCACAGATGGCTTGAAAATCTGTTTAATTTTGAGTACTAAGTTACAAAATGATGTTCTATGGCAATGATTACCAGTCAATGTTTTAGTCACATTTCTTACAGTTGCTCTGATTGGGATCAATACATGATATACCACGGATATACACATCTGCGAGCCAATTAAAATAGCCCTGTAATAGATCTGCATTCACTAGCATGCCATACCAAGGTTATGTATAACATCATTAGAACCATAAGTGTAATCCTAGATCCAATGTCTCGGTGCTTGCGCATGGGGTGTAAAATGAGCCATCAACGTGTAGGACAATGGTCTACAAAAACAAAACAGGTGCCCGACACGTGAGGGATACAATTAGTGATCTCTACCAGAAACGACAGCTACTATTCGCCTGATTTACCGCATAAGTTAATTGGGGAATTGCCGAAACACAATTTACAGCTTAGTTGACCGAATTTGAGAAGCGCATATTTACACCTCTTGTGACCAAACAAAAGACGTTGTCTCAAATCAGACCTCTGAACTTAAAGACGGAAGCCTGAGCAAAAAAAGTTCTATTGGGGTAACCCGTCCCACTCTATTCCGATTAATTCCCTATGTGCAAATAAATAGCAATCTAATCTTGGCTTTTCAGAGAAACGTAAATTAGGGAATTCTGAAAAAACATTAAAGAATGGAAGGCTATATATAACAGTAATTCTAATATCATTAACCTTACCTTAAAGGGGGCAACGAGAGATTTCACCTAGCAGGTCTGTCCCTAAAACAATCTTTTAAGTCCTGATTTTGCCCTGATGTAAGCTTTCCATCAAAAATATCCCCTCATATGCAAGGATAAGCTGAGAAATGTTTCTTTGGTACAAAAATTGTGTAAATTTTAATTTGTATAGGAGAAAATTACGAACATTCAGCCTATGTTACATGCAAATCTAAGCAAACAAAATCCACCTGTTTGCTCTCTTTAAGACATTTTCTGTAGTCAAACACTAAGGTAAGAAATCTACGAGTGTTATCTATCTGAAATTACTATTACGACAAAATATTTTGTCATAAAAGTAAAAAAAATAAAAAAAATAAAAAAAATAGTAACATTAAAAAATAAACATGAATATGTTACCCTTTGTACCAACATCAATATAGTTTTGTGGTTTCAGAAGATCAGAGAATCACTATTCATCCCACAGCCTTCAAGTATTCTGGCGTCGATTATTGAATCATTTTATGTTTCCCATTTCATCTTATATGGTAGAGTGCATCCCTCAGCAAAAGAGTATTTCTGCCACTTGTAATCAGATGAGTGGCAGCATAAGGTGCAATGTGTCTCCAGTGGCTATACAAAATATTTTCAGGTATCATTTTAAAAATATTGCGTTCTCATGTCTTACTTTGGTTTCAATCGTCCCTCTTCTTTTCGTCAATTCATTTTCTTGTCCTCTCCATATAATCTTTAAGAGTCACCATAGGAAAAAAAATTTCATGGATTAATATTATGGATCTAGGATTATGGTTTGTTTAAACTCGTTAAGCAACATGACTCCAGTGTCACATTTCAGCTCACTGGAACGTTTTAACAAATTTACACCAAACGCTCATGAAAACAAAATAAATATAAATTCTTCATCAACCAAGTCGATTCCTAAACTTCTTCCATGGTCTTTGTACGTGTACAATCATTGTTGAATTAGGCGTTGGGTAGAAGGCATTATGTAAGTGGCTCGTTCACTTTTTCGTTTAAATAAAATAAAATCCAGACTGAATAGATTACGTATTTAAACTGGTTCCCAGTAGAATTTGAATTTGTTGCTGCTCGGGACGGGAAAAATCAGGGCGTAGTCCGTCATGGGTAGCTTAGTTGGACATTAAAACCAGATCAGTACAAGAGCATTTTAACACGCGGGACAAATCCCAAACATCGCCCTCGGAAAATTCGGTTTTCATGCCTTGACATTTTAGGAACGCACTGGTTTGCTAGCTTATTTGTGGGAATATCTGATCGTCTTATGTTGATTAACTAAACACCACCAAAAAAACCTTATCATTTTATATTATTTTATTTGACTAAATACTGCCGTTGATAAAGACCCGTGGACCTATTCTAAGCTATTTGCGCGTGTATCCTCGCTTAGGCTCGCGATTATGCCATTCTTCTGCTACTCAGGGGGAGGGAGGGAGGGGAGGTAGAGAAGGAGAGGGAGGGAGGGAGGGAGGGAGGGAGGGAGGGGGGAGGGAGGGAGGGAGGAGGGAGGGAGAAAGTGGGGAGGGAGGGGGGAGGGAAAGAGCGGGAGGGGAGGAGGGAGGGAGGGAGGGGCGGGAGGGAGGAGGGAGGCGGAAGGGAGGAGGGAGGGAGGGAGGGGGGATGGGAGGGCGGGCGGGAGGGAGGGAGGGAGGGAGTATTTGGACGGACGGACGGACGGGAGGAGGATTACATGCATGATGAGTGGGATAGATAAATGTACGGAGCTAAGTAGTAAGCAGAGGTAGTTTAGTGTAGAAGTTGTTGTCGCCCTTTATGTTGTTGTTGCTGGTTGGCCAGTGCCATACGCAAAATTAATTTGGGGGTATTGCCTTCTCAAAAGTGGACCTTTGTAAAAGGGGGTTGGTCCTAATCCCCCCATCCCCATGTCCTTTTGGGACTTTTTGAAACATCTCATGAGACAAAAGTATTCAGCAAAAAGGTAGACTTTTTGCACCTTTTCTGGATTTGGAATTACGACGACATCCACTCACTGTGGGACTGGTACTACGGACAACAATTTATGCTCCAGGAGCACTATCAAAATCTCCCAATTGCATCTTAATGCATGAGTGGTTGTGTATCCATTTTCAGTAACAGCTGGGCCAGCAAAATTAGAAAATTCAATCGGTACATTACATGTTTAAACAATAATGAGGTACTAACTGGGAATTGTCCTCGTGTTTGCTATAGCAGAGTTCTCTTGTTTGGACATTTCCCACCGCGGCATTAAAATTTTTTTCACTAGGAACGTTTGCTTCTTTTCCAGTTAGTATACTCGTGCGTATGGTAAAAAAGGAGGAAGTTAGACGTTAGATTTGCTTAGGCCTAACTGGGACATTTAACTAATGGAGATTATGAGGAGAAATTACATATTTTCTCAACAAAAGGATTATGGATAGAATGGATGTGTTGAATGAAAACGCACTCCGGATGCCATGATGTGTCGTACGATGAGAAGACTTCACATAACGTTTACTATCCATTTGATATAAACGGTCCCCAAAAATAAGTCCACCCTTGGGATGGACCGACTTGTCCATGAAAAAACTCACTTGGTATATTTCGTCGCATAAGTAATTTATGGTGTACAGAAACATTTTTTCCGTGTATACAGTTCATCATTTGTTGAAAGTAAAAGGTAAGCCTTGTTCTCAAAATAAGCATTTGTGTAAAAATGATGGTTTCAAAAAAGCCTAAAAAAAGTTGCACTTTCAACTTGCTGAAAGTTGCAAGCATTGTTTTACAAAAAGTTCATACTTAAGTCTGCTTCGTTAGTGTGAGGCAGATGTTTTTCAAAACTGTTTCATTTAACATTAATGATCATTCTTCTTTGTCGATGACCATCATTCAACTTTTTTTTGGTCTTTTCATGTAGGCCATATTCATTGAGTATATTACCTAACGGTTGGAGACACATTGGTTTGTCTGACGGTTTTTGCCCTCGTATCTGTATAACGCCCTCTAATTTCGAGTGAAAAAAGAAAGATCGTGAGACGAGGCATTATTTTTATAACATTATTCTGGCTTAATCAGTGTTATCGCCAAATGATTATGCAAATGTTATTCTTTTATTTTAAAATTACTAACACTGTAATCTTGCGCGGGATCTGCCATGTTAATGAGGACATGTCCTGCCGTTATGTTGTACAGCGGGGTTCTCCATGACGAGCAACATCTTTGACCTCACCAGCGCATTCTCTTGCAATCTTTTAAAAGAACCCCTTCTTCCAGAAAGCAGTTCTCTCACTTCGTTCTAACTCAGTTCCGTTTAACAAACCATTTGCAAGAGCAATCACATTGCCAAATGTTGTCATGAAAGATTCTGCAACATTTACAGTTACAGTCATCAATCAGTTCATGCCCAAAGCATTCATTTACAATTGAGCGTCCGTTTCATGACCACCACTGAATTCAATTATAAGCATATCTTTCTTTTATGACCCATACCCGTATCATTCTTGCCTTATATAGAAAAGCCAGTATGTAATCGGGATTACAAGGCTGAATAATGGCCCGTGATTTCAAATTGTTTATGCATTAAGAACACATTAACGCGTTCCATTTCACAGTATGTTGCAATTAAATGCCAACAAGTTAAAAGTGCAATTTTTTGGCCTGTTTTTAAAACATCAGTTTTTACCAAAGCTTGTGTTAGAAACAGGCTTACCTTTCAACAAATGATGAACTGTATTAAATGGAAAAACAGGTTTCTGTAAACAATAAATATTGATGGGAAGAAATAACCCATTCAAAGTGAGTTTCGTATGACAAAGTCTGGTCATCCAAGAGGGGGACTTATTTTTTGGGGACCGTTTATTTCAAACCCTCTCTTTCTGGAATGTGTATATAATTTCGTAATCTTTATAAGTGCGGTACTTCAAAAGACAGCAGTTAAATGTGTATCAATTTACCGTAATTCCTCACGTCCTTAATTCCGCAATCTGTCGTGATGATTTACGAAAGTGCAATGTGAAACATCATAAATGGTCAATTTGTTGTAACCACTTTAATGGGGGTGTTGCGATCTCCGAAATACTAAAGAAAGTGATTATTACAACGGGTGTGACCAGCATAATCGAGATTAATTATGTGGATTACTGATGAATAAAGTCAGCCACGCACTTTGCCTGTTTTTTGTTTGGTCTTATTCTTCATAAGGTTTCAACAATGTAAAGTTTCCAGCAGATTTTCTTGCTATTGGTTGGTTGATTTGTTTTTTATTTAAACAAATATCGAAGGTTGCTGTTATTGTCGGAGCTAAGTTACCAGACCACATTTTTTTATTATTGTTGTATTTATCTTACTTCTTGAATCAAATTATGCATAACTTCGTTATACTTTGTGTGTGGTTGTGTTAGATAAGGATTTTAAAACAAAAGAAACCGTCACAGGCGGATCGAAACAATTACCTACCGATTTGTAATCAACGGTCAAAATGCAAAACCACAGTTGTATTGATACGGAATCGTTGTTTTGTGACAGTAAAGAATGGCGTCATATGTTTGATGTGAACTTGTCGGTGACTATGAGGTGCTTCGCACAACTCTAATACAGAACATTCTAAAGAAACGGACAACCCACATCAAAAATTATTGTAGTGAAGCTGGGAATAAACATTATGATAATACTAATAAGATTGAATGAAAGCGGAAGAAAAGAGCAACGGATGGAGCGAGAAAAATTTAACACTACGTATATTCCCCGAAACAAACATTAAATCCCCGGAGGAAACCACAAGTGGGTGATTAAAAACCTACAACGCCAGGGGTTCTTCATTAGTAGATATTTAATAACCAAAAACTGATACCAGTTTGCTCGAGAACCGCGGTTATTATATATAGATTGATCGGGGGGGTGGCGAAACAGAGGCTTGGGACAGGAAAAACAAGAGTCCGTTATTTTAACAAAGTCGTAAAACACCATCATTTTCCATAAGCGGCGTTGCTTATATTACACCTTAAACTGGGTGAAAAGTAGTCTCAGATGCGAATATATGAATATATATTTGTATTATAATCCTGTGGGAATATTATATTAATTTTAAGAAATAACTTAATGAATGACAATAGTTGACAATTTTTACTAAGAAGATTTACAATCCTGCTGTCACCAAACAAAAAAAATTAAAACTCCGATTTCAAGTAAAATATATGGTAATACAATAAAACAAAGAAAAGAAATATATCTCCAACATGTCCGGATTTGCTTTCATAAATCTAAGGTAGTTCTAATGATTAATTGATGGTGAACATTTTTTCATTTATTTCAAATTGTCAACAAATAAGGATGTTCATGAATATATTATGGAATTCAATTGGAATCCAAAAGGTCTGGTGTTAGGTGAGTGTTATTTAAATTCTTTCATTGAGGAATCCTCTCAATCTGTATATTAAATATACACTGCTTTAGATGTTACACCAATTAAATCATGTCAGGGGTTATCAAGGAATTTAAAATGTTATCATCTTATTAATCGTTATTAAACCCTCGTTTACGGGGGGGGGGGGTGTAACCCCCCCCCATAGTGACAACTTCGATTCCGAGCGCTAAATAAAACTTTGGTACAAAGCTTCTAGGTAATCGTTCTTCATCTTTCCGGTCGTTTTAGCAAAAAAAATGTGATAGTAGCACCTTCACCGGGGTAGGGTATGCCGTCAAAGTGACGTGTAGGGGTGGTTGCCACCCAAGGATATTTTATGGTGCATTTTGAAAAATTATGGCCACAAGTAAGTCTCTAAAAATCTATGTTTATAGAAACAACTAGCCAAATGCCATATTTGAGCTGAAAACCGCATGAAAATCCGATTATCCTAACTTTTTAGCGCAAAAATTGGATTTTCGCCTAATTTCGGTGGAAAATGCCAATTGCCGACTCGCGGACTATATGACGTCATGGTGACGCAATCGGGTGTATGTGGTACTTATTGGTATCAATGGAAGAGGAGGACCATAGCATCCATTGGTATCAATAATCATAAGCATCGGGTTGCTTTATACAAAACTTCTCGAGGGGGGTGGTAACTACCCCCCCCCCCCACTTGGTAAACGTGTTACAAAAAAAGGCTGGTAAGACGAGGGTTAATAACTTCATTTAAAATATATCGTTTATCTGTATTACTATTACTATAAAAAAACCGTAATAAAAAAAACACAAATAAAAAAAATACAAACAATGGTAAATGACAGAAAAAACTCAACAAGTATCATTTTAAAAGTAAGCGAATTACCTTTTGCTATTTATTATACAAAGTGATCTCCTTCAAGTCAGAAAATGCAGTATGGCAGACTATGCTTTATTAAAACCGTGTAATACATGGTAAAAGGATTACATGGTAAATTAATTATTGATAAACGATCCAGCCTAAACAAGCACACATCAAAACCACCACAAGTTCAAATTTCAAGTTTTTCACAGTCCATTGATCATCAATCTCTGTAAAGTAAATATATATAGCAACGCTTCGAAATCAACCAAATTTACATGCGGAAGCGGCGGTGGTACTATTACCCTCGAACAAGATCAGAAAGCCTTTTACCCGGAGGAAGCCGTGTCTAAAACCAAACCATTGACCACTGGTAGGCGTGTGTAAGGGCGTGCGCTGGTCAGTCTCCACTCCGGCCCCATTATAGATTTTTGCCGTCGGGTACGAGAATGCAGCTTTTGCGATTCACATAAAATGCCTTCTGTTTTGACGAACAGGCGTTGTTTTGGTTTTTGATCAGGGGTAAAAGTAGTTTTGAAGAAAAACGAAAACCGAATAAGATTGAAAATATATCGGACAGATTTTTGAGTATCATTGGTTCGGGTTATACCGCCTCTGGTTATTTCGTTTAAAGTTCAACGTCTAATTGAGAATTAGTTGGAAGCAAAAGAAAAAGGGTTACCCCCCCCCCCTTTCCATCCCAATTACTTAACTTACAAGAAATTGAAAAAACTTATCGAAGCTCTTTTACAGACTTGTAAAAAATCGAAAGATTCAATTCCAATTATAGCGGTCAAACAATTATTAATTTCTCTGAGATATAATGTTTAAAAGCAGTAAATTTGGAAAACAGGCGATGTTTACGGCTAAACTTTCTTCAAATTAACGTACAGGCAACAATATTCGTAAGACAAATGTGATATTTAGTAGCCACAAAGGATGTTGATTAGAAAAAATAATAACTCCTTATAATTACTACAATTACCGCTTCCCTCTTATTGAGTTCCGTCACCACAATCTACCAGGAATAAATTGCTACTTTTCTTTTTCAACATTTAACAAAATAAAAAAAAAACAGCTTCAGTAACAAAAACTTTCAATATAAATTATAGCCTTAATTGATCTGCCTTCACGGATCACATATTTTAAGTATTGCAGGTGACACCACGCATTTTATATCTATTACCGGAAATACAAAGAAGTAAAAACAAATTTGAGACCCCTTTAAACAATCTAGGTGTCATCCGCACGTGACCATCAAAAGTTGCGACAAGTTAAACATGTTAAATGGTCCAGAACCCAACAAAACCACACCAAAAGTGATACAATTAAAGACAATATCAGTAATTCACCCGAAAGAGTCAAAATATTTGAAATTTGCAAGAATAGCTTAAATAAAAGGAAGTATATAATAAGTTACATTTTCAATGAACATTGACCCGCCCGTTGACAGAAAAGAAAGAAAACAGTAGGTTTTCAAACAGATGAATCTTATCAATTACGCACGGCTGTGTATAGGGCCCGTAACGGACATAACGACTAAAATAAAATGTTGTCCACATTAGGTTGCTTTGGGTCTTATAACTCGTAGGGTATATGTTTGTTACAGGCATGCAAAAAATATGGAATTTTTTTTTAGATTTTCTGATTTCTCAAATCACACATCACTGATAATGCTTTTAACACAGAATAGGTCTAAAAAGACACGAATAAGATAAAGACTTCGTTCTTTGTGTATATAGCAGATAAAGAATTTACGGTTAGACGAGATGAAGGGAACACATTGTGGTGTACAGACAATTTGAAGAATGGAAGAACGAACAAACATGTGACACACATTCTTCGGATTTTCTATAATCATCATGGAATTCTGCAGCTGTCAAATTTATTAATTACTGTATGTCTTTTATTCAAAGCGTAATTTATATTATATATTTTAATAATCATTAACATTAACGTCATTTTAACATGTTTTATAGTGTTAATTGTGTGCAACGCCTCCTGTACCAGTAAATTATAAGTTTTAACACGTTGGAAGTGTTAAAACAAATATTAGCCTCCGAGTTAAGACTTTGTGTTTAGAGTAAAATATGTTTGGAAACGAATCTCTTTCAATCAACTCAAGTTAAATTTTAAAACAAACAATACTCTGCCTTTTCGCTATGGGGAAAAGCTTTAATCAGGTGAAATAAATGTATATCTTCTTCAAAATCGCTTCTTTAATCTATGCCCAATCGGGGCATGAGTATAGATAAGAGGAGGTAGAGTATTCTTTCCACAACGAATTTCTTACAATGCGATTTTTTCATTGGTGTCACATGAGTTTAAAGTGACAAAAACTACCTAAATGAACAGAACTCATCCTATTCTTCTAATTTAAGGACTTTTTGTTACTATAAACTCATGTGACTGTCCCTTGCTCAGGATACGCGACTCCGTGTGAAGTGATGGGTATCACGATAATTTAAAGTAATCCACAAACTCACAAATAGGCAAATAAAAGTAAAAAATATCATAATGATTGGATAATCAACTTTTGGTGCAAGGTTGAGCAAAGTATATTTAAATAAGTTGGGAATTTTTTATCATTTTGAGATTCATCTCGTTTAAGAAAACATTGTCACCGATTAAACAAGCACTCGTCTTTTCAACGAGCCATCCTTACGCTAAGAGCTCTAGCTGTATAGCCATGGTAGTATAGCCTTTTGTGGATTCCGTCATATGCTCAAGAAGTATAATGGTCCAGCATTACACGATAAAGAAATCTTGACCAATATTATACTTTGCAAAGTTCAAATGTAAACAATTATATTTGGACTAACTGAACACTCTAACTCCTCCTTTGCATATGCAAGCGGAAGTCGCCCTAACATCTTGGAGACCACTTCCATGTCATGATGCGAACAAAAATAACTAAGAACAGTTTAAAGATTTCTCTCATCTTTCTCTCTACCTCTGATCTTTCTCTCTTCCATTTTCTCTTTCTCCTCTCACTCTCTCTGCATGTCTCTCTCTCCTCTCTCTCTTCTCTCCTCTCTCTCTTCTCTCCTCTCTCTCTTCTCTCCTCTCTCTCTTCTCTCCTCTCTCTCTTCTCTCCCCCCTCCCATCTCTCCTTTCAATTTCTCTCTTGTTTTTCTAGCTCTTTTCTTTTTCTCTCTCTCCTCTCTTCTCACCCTCTCTCTTCTCTTTCTCCCTTGCTCTCTCTTCACTCTTTCTCTCTCTCTTCTCTCCTCTCTCTTCCCCCTCTCTCTCTCTCTCCCCATTCTCCTTCTCTCACTCATCATTAGGACAAAATGAAAAGGGTTTAATTGTTGGTAGTTGTATACACGAATTTTAATACGCCCATAAAATTATAGAGTGACTACATGCAACAGTGACAACAAAATGCTATTGTTATGGGTTAAATTTGGGGGAGTCACCAAGTATAACAGTTTACTGAAATTTGCTCTTTAGGAAAATCATTTATAATTTGAAGGAAAAGCAAGAATATTTTCAGTTGCAAGCAACTCTCTTAATCAATCGGTTTCCCACGCACATGAGGTTGGTTTTATGATGACTATCTTCTGCGCCACCATTTGAAATTCGATTGCATCAATTAAGAATGAATCAATGAACTCCAATAATAGCCTTTTTCGACGCAATGACGCCTAGACGAACACGCTGCAAAAGAAGAAAAAGAAAACTAAAATACGCCATTCTTTGCTTTTAGGAATAGCTATCCTATAATTGTACATGGTTGATTCAACTGCCCTACGTCATAGGGTAGGTTTCCAAGGCATTAGGTTTTGTGTAAGAAAGAATCAAGAACGGTGGATCGTATCAGGCGCTTTTTGCCCTTATTCAAGCGTTTTATTTAACCTGTTTTATTTTAAAATATAATTTATGTATTTTCATTTACTCTTTTTATCTTTTTGGTTATGGCGGTTTCTTTCCGATCAGACAAAAACTAATTTGGATATTTGAATGAACTGTGACTAAAACCGCTCTTTGGAATGCAATGTTTTGAACGTTAGCTCATAACGGTCTCGTGTCAATTAATGTTTGACTTAAAATATGAAAGTGTTCTCATTGCAGACTTGATAAGAAACACAGAAAGACCACCGAAAGAGTAAAAACATTGAACTTTGTAGGAATTACGAGTGAAGGATATAAGTTTGTAGAAATCTCATAAGTTATCTTTGGCAAATGCAAAAGGACAGAAAAAAGAGGAAAAACAGCAGTGGTGACAGATATGAATCTACTTTCAATTACGTTGTAGTAGTGTCCGTATATCCGGATAATACTGATACAATATCTGATTTTATCTCTATTAGATTGTCTTTGGTCTTATCATTTGTAGAGTATGTTATCAAACATATACTTGGTGCAGCCAAACACAATTGATTTATGGGATTTTGTCACATTTTCTGATTTAGAAAATCACGACTAATTAGTTACATTTCCCTGACATCTATTTGATGTTCGTCTCAAAATACCGAAAACGGCCCGCCAATGGCAGGCTAAATACTTAAACGGGCTTATGGTTGTACTTCCGAGTCTGCAACCGCTCAAAGTAAGCCATATTAAATACAGTTAATTACTTCAATTTATAAGTGCAAATTGGGCGAGGCATTCTGAATAATCTATTATAGCTTAAAAATTATCGATTAATGCGGTTAATGGAAATGACACTGGTCAAGGACTCATCACTTTTGACGGCAGCTATCAGACTTCTACCTAGCCAAAGTTAAAGGCCGAATATTGATGCCTGAGGTACTCCATTTTCCGTGCTTAACTGTTCTTGGTCCTTCATCACTTTATTCAAAATTAAAACAGGACTTCAATAACAGGAAAAATATCACATTAAACAAAACATAACCGCACCACGATGTGAGGAGTAGACTGTTGAAGGTTGCACCGTGGTTTTGGTTGTTTTATAATGCACAAACATAATATACCCAAATATATTAGATTTAGTATCTCCTAGCGCGCCCTAGAGGCATACTACCATAGTGACGATCACCTCGCCAAAAAAGGAGCAGGGAGGTAGCGTTATTGGTGTTGTTAAATCTAGGAGCATTTCCCACCAAGCACACGCAGGGTACGCCGTGTATTTTGAAAGAAATGTGGCAAAAAATGATGATGATGATGATGATGATGATGATGATGATGATGATGCTGATGATGAGATGATGATGTGATGATGATGATGATGATGGCGGCACATGCGGTCCAGTGGATATGACCGCCAACTCATGATCTGAAGGTTACGGGTCGAGCCCCGCGTGGCCAATGTGTTGGTGCACTTGGGCAAGGCACTTAACCTCGCTTTCTTCGTCGACCCAATCGATATTCGGGTAGATGTTAGGTTAATAATTACAATATAAGTGCTGATAGTATTGTGTGCTTGGCCCAGCTGCCGATCTGGGTGAAGCGAATTAATTGTGACAATTTCCTGATGGCCGCGTAATAATAATAACACAGCGCTGTGATCTTGATGAACTGACGCTTTACAAACGCCCATTATTAATGATGATGATTGTGCTTTATCTCTTAATTTTAAAATTTTTGCCAACCGTAGTTTAATAGGACAATCATTGATTTATTTATTTATTTATTATTTATTTATTATTATTTAGTCATTATTCTCTCGTGTCGTTTACAATAATTTATTAGATATATTTTTAACTTCCACTTTATATTTCACTCACCTCGGTATAAAATATAAGCCTTGGGAAAAGATATTGCGGTAAGCGGTTGTACTTGTAATAATATCAACACATCTTATTGTAATAATTAAGGATATAAAATACCTTCAAACAATGTCTAGCAAACCCGCCCGGAAGCTGTTTAGTAAACTAACCTGGTTTGACATGCTGATAGGTTATGTTTGGGGTGTGCATCGGTCAGCACTCTGCACAACACTATGGTCAATCCGCAATCGCCTTTGTTTCTTGGTGTCGTGAGGCGTGCGTGAGGCGTCGCGCTTGGGCGTTGGCTTGTTTGGACAATTTCTGACTATTACAACCAGTGTATAAATATTGGTAGGAAAATTGAATATCAACATTTTGTTATTTATTGTTTTTCTAATGACATTCTGTTACTACAGTAGGTATGAGGGTCACGCATCATGCACTGGAACACATACACACATACAGAGAGAAAAAATACATACATTCTGTAAAAATAAACTCATACGATTTTGTAAATTTTACTCTTTTTAAGTAAAATTTACTTAATTTAGGTAAAATTTAATTAAATTTAGGTAAATGTTTTACTTAATTAATATAGAGTTCTATTTTACACAGCTTATGTCTTTTTTTACATAACATTTTTTCTTTGTGATAGACTCAATGCACGAACAAGAATTTTTATATTTGAAACTATAGAAATTAACATTGTTTTATTTTGAATGATTAGTTAGAACTTATTCAAAGAATGTTTATATAGGATAGTAAATCAAAATATCATAAATTTTTTATCAAGTTTTAAACAACGCGTTCGTTGGATCTTTTTTTTTTTCCCTCATACGGGGCACACCCAAACTGGGGAGGCATATGCCCCAGCCCCCCCCCCCCCTTGCGCACGCCACTGTCTTCACCCCCGAACAAAAAAAACTTGCTAACAATGAAGTTGAGC
>JAMKCH010042804.1:0-22133 GCA_023653785.1 Ophioderma brevispina
CATCTTCCACCACTTGCGTTGTGAAAATAACATGGGGGATTGCTTGAAAAACAGATAATTTAAGTAAATCGGCAACCAGCCAGAACTGAGATTATTGTGTAGGTAATCTTAGTTCTAATGTTATATTTCATGTTGGTATTGCAGTAAAATTATAGGCCGATTTAGGCACATGTATTCTGAGTTACCCATTCACTTAAAAAGTGGCTAAAAACTGTGCACCATATAGCTTCAATTTGCAACTTAATTTTTCAAAAAGCTTAAGCTTCTGAGGGGGATGCTTGGACACCCTCCTGGCACAATGGCTGAAAAGCAGACATATAAGTCACAGGAAAATCTTGACTTCCAGAAAAACAATTTTTACCAGCGTGTCATAGATATAACAGAAATATAAGTTAGTGTAATGCTTGTTGAATTAACCTCCAAGAATTGCCTCATTATTATGATGCATTGGAGACATGAAGCTACTCTTAACTATAACAAGTGAAAATTTCTCTGTCAATAAGAGTGGAATTGTTTGTAAACCATGCCAAGTTTTTTTACTTTAAAAGGCAAAATCTACTCAAAAAAGAGTTAAAACCGCCAAAAGAGGGATTCCACTCATTTGGAGAAGTTAAAGGAAGAAAAAAACTGTTAAGGCGTTAAATAAAGGACAGCATGAAACATGGTGGAAATCCACTCTTTGGAGTGATTTTTCATTTTTGTGAGTGGAAATTCGGTCTGTTAAAGTAACAAAAAATACTCATTTTGGAGTTGGTTTACAAGGAGTTTCACTCTTTGGGTTTAGAAATGTTCACCCGGCCGTTCGCATTTACATTTTAGAAGTACATTAGCAGAGTTGCTGGATAAACTTGTTCAGTATGTAGATTAGTCTTCCATAGACATAGTAAAACCTGTTGGCTTGTGTTTACAAAGATCTCAAAAATTGTAAAAGTAATAAGGCCAAGAAAAAAAAAAAAAAGTTTGTCTCAGAAGATCGGCGCATTATGTTTAAAAATTGGTTTGTGACCGCATAATTTTTTTAGGTTTACCTCAATTTAAATTTTTTGTTTTTTTTTTTTTTTTTTTAAAAATATTAAAATTTGGCCGCGAAGCGAAAGCGGCCGAAAAAAAAAAAAAATTGAAAAAGTGGGCCAAAAATGCAAGTATATTAAAAAAAACCACCGCATTTTGCATTAGCATTTTTCACATATCTTCTGAGGACAAACTGTTTTTTTTTTGGCCTAAGAAGTACCTAAGAAGTATTGTGGACCAAGTGGTTTTTTTAAGAACTTGCTTGTGCTATGATATGGGACAGAAAAAACAACACGTTTTGTATACTACCAATTTACAGCATTTGGTATATTTGGACACCGAGTAATATACAAGGAAAACCATTGTGTGATTTTGTATAGCTTAACCCTCTCAAGTTTGTTTTTTTTCATGTTACAGGACCCAAAACGAGAAGACGTCTTGATGGGACACACTGAAAGATCCGATACCGATAGGGGGAAAGGTAGGGCGATATAGTGTGAGTTGAAAGTATTTTGGTTATGAATCAGGCTTTCTGTAATTATTCAAATGTGCCAGAATATTCGGGGAAGATTTGGATAACATCTTTGTATCTATTGCAACATTTAATTTTTAACCTGCGCTAGCAGCACCAGGGTTATAGTCATGAAGCGAGAGGAATGTAGTCCCAATTTTGTGTGTGTTTGTACACGGGGCTACATTTCTTATTGTATGTGACCCAACAATTTTGGTTAGTGGGTAGGGGACAGCCTGACGCCAGGGACACCGTATAGAGCGATCTCCTGAAATCGGTGTGTAATTTGGCGTTTGGAGCCGTTGTTTTGCAGAAATTTTTGCTCGAAGTCATCAGCTTAAATGTAATTTCAATGGTGATGGCCGAAAGGCAATGCCATTGAGGAAAGGATTATGTGTGCAGGTGAAACTCTATGCTCAAAGTAAAGGGCCTTCTTGATCTTCTGGTAATATTTCTTTCAAGTTAACCATTTCAACTAATTACATTGAAAGTTTTACCTACCTACTACCAGTTTTTAAGCACTTTAGAGGCATTTGACCTTACTAACAGGATCCAGTGTCCACAACACTCACTCTAACCCTCTGGAAAGGACTATTTTGAACAAACTACTTTTAATACCTAAACAAAACTATCTAATATTTTAAAAGTTCAAGTAGGAAGTAGCTTCTTCTTTCTTAATAATACCCTGAATATTTTAACTTGAAATATTTTTCATTTAAAATCATGTCTCATTATTAGAACTCAGCTTTAGTCCATTTATATCGCAATCAATTTCCCCACATTCAATGTGAAAATTAAAAGGGCTGCAAAAATTGTTATTCTGGTTTGGAAGAGGACCAACAGCCAAGACACAGCCTTGTGTCAATAACATTGTAGTCGGTAATCACTTGGGGCATAATTTTTGTGCTTATCTTAGGTTTAATTAATTCAATTACACTATCCAATTCACAGTTGGGTTGTCCTTGATTTTGACATGGCTTATTATAGGGGTATGTCAAACCTGGGACTGATTCTCATCCCAGGTAAACTTTCAGTATTCCTTGACCTGAGTTGACCATAACTTGTTCAACTTGTATACTTTCACTAGCAGTGGGTTATTTATATTTTCCAGTCATTTTCTTCTTCTTAGTGACTCTTATTGTAGGAGTTATTAAGCTTGACATCTTTAGAGTCAAAAAGTATGAGGGTCCTACCTTTCCTCTAACAAACTTGTTAGAACATGCACATTTGAAACATAATTTGTTTTTGAAAACATTATAATCAAAATAACAAATAGTCAGAATACTCTGTAATATATTTGTCACAAAAACCTATGATCAGGCCTTAGACTATTTTAAAAAAATTATGTATCTTATTTGATGTGGCAATTGTAAAAGAACCAAGTTACTATAAAGCCTATTACATAGAGAGGCAATTGTCTTTTTCATTCACACTTATTTATCGTCATATCAATAGAACATAATTTTCTATCTAAAATTTCTACTTACCTATTTGATTTTTTCACTTGATCTTGGAGACGTTGTAATGAACTTTGTGATTTTTAATCCATCAATTCATTGAATTGATGATTATTGTAATGATGAAGCGGCCGTGTTTTAAATGTCGGCTCTTATTTGCGAACTAAGCGGCCGTTTTTTAATGTCCGTTTCCCCCCCAAATTAGTCGGCAAAATTGTTCCTGAGGTAAGTGGGCTTTTCGCCGTAGTTTATGTATTTGGAATTTAGTGAGGAGGGCAATTTTGGGTGACTTTTTTTGTAACTTTTTGTCAAGTTTTGGACATCATCTGATGCCATGATTGTCGTCTTTCTTACTGACTGGCTATTGGTTTATGTTGCACCTATTAACCGGTTTTAGTGGGGTTCTTCGGGCGAAAGTGAAATGGTGATCGTGTTATCATATTTACCAAGGGCTTACCAGGGACTTGGGTCAACCAAGGGCTCTAGTTCATTTGACTTGAGTATGATTTAAGTTAGTGTAAACAAATTTCCCTGGATGAAGGCCGCCCCGACTATTATAGAGATGACACAAAGAAGTTGTTTCACCTTTGAGATCATACTTCGTTTATGTTAATAACCGGGTATTTTTCAACCAAGTCTCAAAGAATTTTCATCAGCAAAAGTATAATTTTGTGCCTACGTTAGTAAAGCACAACTTCAAAAATATTAAGTACCGTACCCTAGCAAATTTGTATCGGGGTATCGTCCTTTGCAGAAGGCAAGCCTTTTTTTTTCCCATTCTGGCATTTATACTTACGGCATGTGTTTATGGGTATAGATGGGGTGAAATTTGGGGTTGTTTGGTTTGGTTGTTTCGACGGCAAAGTTTAGAATTTGAGTTTATGTATATTGGTTATATTTTTGGAGTCCTTGTGAGAACCATTTTTGGTGTACGCGAAACTAGCTTGGTTTGTTCATTATTAAGTTCCTGTTGGCTGTTACTTCCGATACCATGACATGGCTGCTGACAAATCGTATACCCATATGCCCGCGTGGCTGTTTCCTCTAAACGATGTAACACGACGTTGACCCTTTTTAAAAGGCACGCGCGTTTAACTGTTGAAAAACCAGTTCTGAATTTATAAGTGGTCCTTGAAAGTTGAGGCATACTTTGATATATTTTAGGTTTTCTAGATAAAATATTCGATCCTATAAATCAAATATGATAACAACAAGTGAAACTGTTGAAAAACCATTCTGGAATTTATAAGTGATCCTTGAAAGTTGGAAGGCCCTTTAATAATATATTGAGGTTTTCTAGATATAAAATTCGATCCTATAAATATGGATAACAAAAGAGGGGGGGTATTCCTTGCTACAGCGGTGGGGCATACGTTCGGAAGATTTTAATAACCCTTACTTACACTGGGATACGAATTCCATTTGGCGAGTTGGGAGACAAACACGCTTGCCTTACTTTTGATGGGTTATATCCCGCTTCGTGAAAACCGGAAAATGTGAAATAAGTGGCGTTAAGCATATCAAATACTAAGTGGAAATCTTGGGAACACATCTGCCAGAAATTAATTACATTTTGACTATGAATTTCCTAAATTGGTTTCAACAAGAGTCAGCGAATTTGTCAATAATAATCCTCTATTTTTGATAGAGGAGATTCCCTCAAAGTGGCCTGAAAACATACGAAAATTTAATAGAGAATTTTACAAAAAAAAAACACGTAACACCCGACAATTTGCTCTGCTAACCAGTATGTCATGACCCCATCTGATATCCTTATTACGTTGCAAAACCACGCTTCAATATTGCTGTAAAAGAGATGGCATATACGATTGGTATAATCTAGGCTTGCTGCCTGTACCTATCATTGTAACGCATGCCGTGGTAACCTGTAGTGTGAATGTAAACTGTTTAGTGTACATTTGCCGATTACCCTTCACACTAGTCCAAGGAACCACTAGACCAAAGTCTCATATTGAGTATATATAGAGTGGCCTCTAATGACCCTATATGCCTTTGACCCCATTTTTGTCAATCTACATCATAAAACACTTCTGAAACTAAATGCTATGACAAACTAAATAAACCACCGGTCCAGGACTCTTACTGATATGGTCGCAGATGACCTATGGATGACCTCTAATTGCCCTATGTGACCCTTTGACCCCAATTTGGTCAAATCTATATTACCGAAAGAAATCACTTTGTGGGCTTGTGGGTTTTTTTTTGTTGTCCTGCTATGTGTTTCACACCGTCCTTTTACATACGTATCTGAATTTTTGGTGGTGGTGGTAGCTCCACGTACCGAGGTTTGTGGTCACGATTGGAGGGGTCATTTTTGGGGTCAAAGGTCGATCCAGGGTCGTTGTCCGGTGTAACTTGGCCGTGCTGTGAAGTATGGTAGAAAGTTTTTGGTATGGTGGTAGAGTTTACCGTACGAGTTTTATTGTCACAATTTTCGAGGGTCTTTTGGGGTCAAAGTCATTCAGGGGTCCATGAACATGAATGGTGGTTTAAAGATAAAATAAAACTTAAAACAAGTAAGAAATAGTAACAACTTCTTAGCAAAAGATATAAATTAGAAGTCTTGGTTTCTGACATGTTTTTCTCCTCCCACTTTCGATGACCCACACAGCAATATTTTTATATTTAATTTTAAAAATTAAAAACCAACCCTTTAAAAAACTAAACTGCTATAGGTCATGCTGTGTCTTCAAGGTTAACAATTTACTCCATGGTGCCAAGGGATAGCCTCAAAAATAATGACCTGTTTGTTATTTGCGTGTTTGCCTTTTTGAAGATTGCTCCATCATTGCTATTAGTGCAAAAATGTTTCAGGTTATAATTATTTTAGTGCCTGGTTTGTTGGAATTTGTGTCCCACTGACAGGTCCCTAAAAACGGTGTCCTGTCATCAGCGGAGCCCCTGTCAATTTTTTTCGGAAAGCTTTATTTGTTAAGAGCTCTATCTCATGGTGCAGTTTCATATGTTTGTAGATGGCTCCGTTTTCAAGTTATGCAGCCTTAAAGTTGACTTTTACTCGCTTTCATTTCAATTTTTTTTTTAATCTCCATAGTTTAGTTCCTACGACAGTTCCTTTAAATGGGGGCTGTCATACGGCGGGGAGCCCTGTCAATTTTTTTCGGAAAGCTTTATTTAAAGAGCTCTATCTCATGATTCATTTCATAATAAACATAGGTGGCTTCGTTTTCAAGTTTCGAACCTTTAAAGTTGACTTTTCCTTCATCCTTTTTTGCATGTCATTCTTTTAAAAAATTTCAAATTGGACTAAGTTCCTACTGAAGTTCCTTAAATGTGAAGCTTTCAATTGATCTTTAAGACCAATTATCCATTGGCTGTATCCCTCTTGAGGAGGTATTACACTGAAATGCTCGCTATTTTTTTTTTAAATCTCCCTGATTCTAATCAATCTCCAATTCCAAGATCAATCTCCCTGATTCCAAAATCTCAATATGTTGGCAGCTCTGCAAAGGGCATCCAGGGGGTCGTTTTTGGTTACCTTAGCTTGCTTTGACCTTTGCTATGAGTTTTGGTATGGTGGTAGATTTTCGCCGTACACAGTTTTGTGGTCATGTTTTAGAGGGTTCATTTTGGGGTCGAAGGTCATCCATGGGTCTTTTATCGGGTAACTGTGCTGTGCTTTGACGTATGGTATGAGTTTTGGTATGGTGGTAGAGTTTTCGCCATAACACGTTTTGTGGTCATGTTTTCGATGGGTCATTTTGGGGTCAAAGGTCATCCCGGGGTCGTTATCAGGGTAACTTGCCCGTGCTTTGTGACGTATATGGATATGAAGTTTTGATATGGTGGTAGAGTTTTGGGCCAGTACCACCTTTTGTGGTCAATTTTCGAGGGGTCATTTTGGGGGTCAGAAAGTCATGTAGAGGTCAATTGGGTAACTTTGCTGTGTTTTCATATCCCATGCTTTGACTTATGGATATGAAGCACCCAGGGTGGTGCATTAGGTCGAATACAGTACCACCTTGGTTCTGTTCTGAAACATTCCAGTATACTCATCTAACTGGTATACTCAGCTAGCGAAGACCCACACGCACGCGGGCTCCACACTAGTATATACACTTTCTGCAATAAGTTACCTTACCACCAAACTGCTCAAGGAACTTGTAGGACTCATATAGTTAGTACGTTTGACCTAATGACCTAAATGACCTTTGCCCCACGTGTTCAAAACCTTGCACATCCTAGATTTATACCGGTGTCCTGCTGTCGCTGTGTCGGGTCTGACTCATATGTTCTCTGATACCAAGATTTGCACCTTCCTGCAACTTTGTGGGTGGGTGCCCCTTTGACCTTAACGAAAACCGAGTCTGTAGTGGTTAGTGGGATCAAATGGTCATCAGGGTCATTCAGATCAAGGAAGTTACCAAGTGGGGTTAAAACCTTTGGTATACTTCATGTGATACTTGGTGGTGGGGCGGGGTCGATTGGTTTATTATGAACAATTTAAAGGTGACATGAGGCAAGGTGCAATACAGGGGTACCAGTAAAAGGGTGAAAAACACGAAGTCAAAAAAGTGACAGGACGCGGGACGGGGGGAAGACAGACACCAGCCTAAGAAGGATAAACCAAATAACGCAAAGGCCAGGGTATAGACGGTGACAGAAAAACACGCAGAAATGTGGTAGAGAGAAACAACCCAAAATCGCCTAGGGACACACGGCCAGTCAAATAACCAAATACTACGGTTCGCAAAACAAACCCGACCCGCCACGGCAACGGCCGCCGAGATCACTCTGTTCATGTCAACATGGTCACGTCTTCGAGTAATGACGAATCTAGTCATTTGGGATCTCTCATTCTAATCGCCCCAATTCTCTGCTGAGCCAGTGACTCCATTGACGCCTACTATGTCACGCAGAGTGCTTACAAACCGCCAAATAATTCAATCCCACATTCAAGATGTCCCACTCATGTAAGCTTGGTATACCCAAACTGTGCGTCCAAGACCGCCGCCGACCGCGTGACTCTTTAGCCCGTTGGCGGTCACACAGACGTTGTCACTCTGTCTGACCTTCTACAAGTCCCTTCAATGCCTCTCCGTGCAAGCCCACGCTATGCGCTACGGACACTATTCTCCCCGTTCAACACATCTCCATCCACGATGGCTATAACCTATCACCAATTTTCTCTATGTGCCCATTGACAGTCGGCGGAGTCGTTCTTTGGCTACGGCGGGTAGCGGATGAAGTACGGTGACGAAAGCCGAAAACCAATGTCTAGTAAGGGGCGCGACACTGTCACAGAACCCGTATGGAATCTAACATTGACGGTGTTGGGTGGTGCGTACTAGAAGCCATCTTGCAGGAGCACACACACAACGAAACTGATGGATTCAGCCGGCCACACACGACACAGCGCGATTGTGTCCGCACCCGGGCGCAGCCAATTCTAATCGCCGTCAAGGACCCATGCAACATAGACTACGCAGTCAACGACACTGTCCACCCGCGGTCGCGGGGTGCCCTCTAGATTATCAGTCATTGAGTCATAAGTGTTCCCAAAAGTGGCCTTCCTGCCCGCTCGTTTCGTTGTTCACTAAACATCTTCGAGATTACAACAAACAATTTGAACAGGAACAAACGTTATTTGAAAGCTAATACTGTGCCTTTTTTGAAGGTGATAAGTATCATGTCACACTATAGTTTGTAATTGGCAAAGAAGGCACTTTTTCACTTGTACACTTTCTTGAGACGTGACTGTAGATACCTGCTGTATAAATAAGCAAGGTTTACATGGCATCGAAGTTTAGCTCTCGTTTACCTTACCTTTTGCAAAATTTTAGGCCTATCGCAATGCATTTAAGCTATTTTGACAATAGAACAAAGCAGGTGGTGATGCCACCCAGTGCACATAGCCAGAGGGGCAGGGAGCTGCGGGGCCCCATTATTTTATTCGTTGGTTGAGAATGAGCCCATCCTTTTTTCCTTGAATAATTCCAGATCACGGTTCTTGCAGCACTGACCTCTACACATGGATAAACGGCCTGCCCGCAAGGTTAATGGTCGCCGAGTGTCACAACATGAGAGTTTCTTTTCTAACCTTGGTAATATGGCGGAACATGCATACACCTGCTGGTGCACATATTCCACACAGATGTTTTATGGTTATACAACTATCCTTTAAACTTTGACAAGGTGTATGCATGGTTTCCCGCCATATTACAAGTAGAAAGCAACTTCCTGTTGTATACTCCGTGACTCAGACCCGCTATCCTGTGTGTAGAGGTCAGTGCTTGCAGGTCAGGTTGCCGGCAAAGTATAGGTTCACAGTTCAATGGTCAGTGTGCAACACGTAAAATTTTCCAATATGTGCAAGAATTCCTCCAGAAGGACATTAAAGCCCAATAAAAACCCAAAATTTTCCAGAGGGCTTTGCCCACCAGGACCCTCAGCGTCCCCCTGTTTCCCTACCCATTTTTTGTCGGTTCAGATGCGCACCTTCATGGCCCCCAGTAAAATCAAAATCCAAGGTATGCTACTGTGCCACCTTATTACTGACCGCAATAATTCTTTTCTTGTTTAAAAAGGAGAAGACAAAAGTCAAGTGCTTATGCAAGGTAGCTGATTTGGTTGATTTTTTGTGTGCAAATAATGATATACCCAACATGTTCTCAATGGTCGTTTTTGTTAAATGACAAAAGAAAATGGCATTTTTGGCAATGTGAGGGCCAACGTTACGAAATCACCTTTCACTACTTCAACTCGTGGCTTATATAGATATGAAGTTATGCTTCACAACAGTGTATTTAATAGTGCACAAATACTTGACAGCTGGGCTTTCTTGAAACATGTTTTTCAAATTGCCTTTTGTGTACATTTGAGATGATATTTGAAAGCAAGAACCTGACACAAAAGACCTCCTTCATTGCTTTTCAAAACCATTATTACAATCATTGGTGTTGTTGAGACCTGTGTTGATCTTTGAGTAAAAGGTTGGATGCCACTTTATCAAACAGACATTGACTGACACTAAGCCTGTCCACATGCTTTTGTGCAGCTGAATGCATAAAATACTTGTTGCATGAAAAGCATGTGCAAAAGGCTAAACATTGCAGATAGATAAGTTCATGTTAGGTGACTAGAATAACTTGATGTTTATTATCTACATAATAATTAATTAGGTTTTGCACATTGCGAAAGAGAGTTAACCACCCAGTATAGCCCTTATAATCACATCCAAGATTCTGGTTAATGACTGTTATCATTCTTTCTGTTTTTTGTTATCCCTCCAGGTGAAGTCGAATTAATTGAGAAAAGTGGATACTTGTGTAACATGAGGGTGATTTGGTAATAATATAACAACTGCTGGAGAGCAATGTTTCTGGGTTTGCATTGATCGCATACTGTTGAATAGCTGTGAGAGTATACTATAAATATAATTTCAGATATGAAACTAATTAGCAGTTGTTGATGACTTGGTCATTAAAAATAAGCCATTCAGTGTTTACCACTTGTATACTGCTTTTCATCAAATTTTCTAGAGGCAAAAAGTATGTACATTTTGTTAACTCAATGGGCCAGAGGTTTAAAAGAAAATATAGTGAAATGTGGATGAAAGTTTGGCCAGGATGGTGAATATGGTAAATTTGAAAGAAAGAACTGACTCACAGAATATTTGGGCAAAATTGCTGAAATTAGCCAGCAATGCACGTCAATAATTTGCCTGTTAGTGGGACTTGTGGATGTATAATGGTACAATTGTGTCCAGCAGTTTATAGGTTGTAACTAACTTGGTATGAAGCTTCTCGATACATATGTCACACGTATAAGCATGTTGTGCAATAGACCTAAACGGGAAGTCTTGACTTGAGACCAGGGGTCCCAGATTCAGTCCCCCGGTCTTTTTGCGAGCCGAGAAATAAGTCGCTGATATGCCTCGGTGAGTATTTAGATAGATTAACACTATGTGAAAATTTGGTGGCAGCGGTGGGATCTAAAATGACCGCAGTTACATCCCTCGTTCAATTGGACCAAACTGGTTTAGGGAGTTTACATCAAACCCTCATTTGTTTTATGAGGTCAGAGTCACATGGTTTAAGGTCAGGTAATATCGGCCTATCATTCACAAACCTCGGCGGCAGGCGACACAGCAGTCCAAGGAACCCGCAATATTTTTTAATTCCATGGTCAGCAACAGCGCTGCTCTGTACGCAACAGTTGCCAACTAATGTGGATGGCAGCCTGATGACATGCAACACTTGTTTTTTCACTACTCATCTTCCAAAGGTATTTTTTGTGTATGACCATGTAATGTGACCCTGAACAAACAGCTACTCCATTCCTGAAAACGTAACATAATATCTCTGTGTTTTTCACTTTTTCGCCAGGGCTCAGAGCAACAAGCTTTCGCAAGCTCTGGTGGTACTGAGCAATAACGAACTGAGAATATTATGAGAATGAAAAGAAGGGTAAGCCACGAAAGCGAGAATCGTATGATTCATGCCTTTGTGCACTGATCAAGCCTGGTCAACCTACTATCTCAACAACCATTGCAATCATTCTTATGCTTTGACATGGTCTATACTGTAGGTACCAAAATCAATCAGCTATGAAACCGCTTCCAATACGGTACAAGGCACTGAACCGGCAGTTTGGAGCTACGAATGTAGGGAACCTTCTTTAGGAAAAGTTTGCAAAATAACCTACCAGATGCTATCGGGAGTGCATAGATATTTTTAAATCATATTGATGGCCAAAACAAAAGACAGACCAATGGTTTTATCTTAAAGTGCATGGCCCGATTTCAGGATATGAAGTTTTCACTTGATAGATTGGCCTTCACCCTAAAACCCCTCTGTAAGTTTTCGCGCCGATATTTCAATCCGTTTTGCTGTGATAGCTAAAAACGTAATTTTGTAAGCCCCATAGAGTACTGTATAAATTTAATATTGGTCGACCAAAATGAAGCAACATTTTCCGGCTCATAACTTCCAACCAAATATCCTTTTGCCCTAAGATTTCACAGGGAAAATGAGAAAAATAGTAGCTTTGTTTCTTACCCAAAATGTTTACCGCTTCCGGTAACATCTGGGGACGAGGCTATTAGCGATCGGCCATGGACCGTTAACTTCCTAAGCACATATAAAAAATACCAAATCAATTTGAATTTGAATACCAACCAATATTAGCACATTATGATGTGGCTCCTTACATTGGGTTGCCTCTCTTAAGAGCCAGTTATACTTCACTGCACTTCAATGTGCAGTGAAAATGGATGAAAACCATCTCTGACTCAACACAGCAGCAGCACACACCACAATGCAAATTGAACTGTCACTATGTGAAGAGCTGTATAGATGCTCTTGGTACCTCAAAGAGAGGGCTTCTATTGCACACCTAATATCACATTTTCAAATGACATTGGAAACATCAGAGCAAAATATAACATATGCGAGTGTCCTAATATGAGTGTCCTAATACACTAATACACTTCGTAGGAATGAGATTCTGATTCTGTAAAATTTCTGTGAGATCAGAAAAGTTTAATTCTCATTATTAAAGTTTTTTTTGAGCGATGCTTGTGCTTTAATATATCCAAAGTGAGCTGGTAATTGCTCATTCAATAGACCAAAGGTGCCACTTACAAATCAAGCATAAATCTGCTATCCTGGTGCAACCATCCTCGCATGAGGCAGTCGTTCCTCAATCCTCAAGAACCTACTGACCTAAATGTGTGGCTTGCCAGATAATGACAGCCAGGTTGGCTTGCACTGTGGTGTGTGGTTCATCCTGGTCACATCTCTGTAGGGTTTCCATGAGTCCAATCACTCTCCCTTAGTACAAGGAAGTGTAAATACTTCATTCCTACAATATGATTCTTATTCACAACTAGAATGCCCAAGCTTTCAGTGTATTCCTGCTGCAGTGCATTCTATTTTAGTCACTGCCCAGTCACCCGGCACAAGCAGTGCTGTTCTTCGACATAGGGTACCATGTTTGAATGATTCATTTTTATCTACATAGGTACTTATGCAAGGTTGGGTGTGGGATATCTGAGTTTTATAGGATATGTCTTGAGGTGGTTTGGCTGCCTGTCCAGTAACAAAAAACAAATAAACAAACATTGCATATTTTAATCCCCTGAAGTTGGGTTAAACCAATCCCCTAATGCACTGCTGTAAAGGTGGATTTTTGTTTTTGTGCTACATTTATTTTCATGCTTTTTACACTTCTACCTATAGTCGGTGTCTCTTTACCTCTGTGCAGTGACATCAGCGCGAGATTTGTTGGTCGCAAGAGTAAATTGCTCGCGCTGACTTCAAGTGATTGCGCTTTTACTCGCGCGCACAAAGACGGCATTCTTGACGCGGGCGTAAATGTTATGACATCACTGCACAGAGGTAGTGACATGGACATAGTAGCTTCTGCAAAAATAAAAACGTGGAATATATTTATATTTAAGGGAAGTTCAAAAATCACTAATTCAAAACAATCGAAAACAGTTAAAAATTGGCAAAGCGTGATGTCTCTGCTCATTCACTACAGTCGCCGTCAAAATACTTCTGTGGTATTTGCCCTGCATCGCACATGATGTGCGTAAAAGTGATTATGCTAAACTCTGATTGGCTTATTATTGATTATGACACAGCTCGCATTTTGGAGAGTGGCTCATATCACCCACAGGTTCCGCCCCTGTTTATGCATTCATGATGACTGCTGCATTGGCCATTACGGAAGTATTTTGACAGCCAGTATAACACAAAAAACAGACATGTATGTGGTAAGAATTTAAAACATTCGGCTGTTTCTAGCACAAAGTGCTTGGTCTCAAACTTTTGATGCACTTCCTGATTATGGCCGCTTGAAACTCTTAAAATAGACTGAAACTCTTTTAGCGCTTATTTCTCTGGTATCCCGTAAACACGGTCCTCTGTGGTTCAGTGGTAAACCTCATGCCTAGGTAGCCGAGACGACCAGGTTTGAGATTGTATTTTTCGTCTTTATTTTTAAATTCAATGCTCGCCTATCATTTCTCGGGTTGTATCATTTGCTTGATCCTCGTGTGCATTGCATTGAGTTTTTCGCTTCGTCATAGATTCTGCCAGAATCATGCATATAGGCCCAGCTCTTCTAAAAATACTTCCTGATTTAAGTACAGTTCAATAGAGTGCAGTACAGTACAGTGTATTTCAATAAAGTAAAGTAATATTAGTTATTGGGCAAGATGGAGGTATAATGTGAGGAATTACCAGCACGAAGGCCTATAATGGTAAAGCTGAATGCTAAACCCGAACGTCTGAACACATAGTAATTCCTGTAATTTTGGATGTTGAACTCAGTGACAAATTTATCATGCTATACTCTGGCTCATAATTTCCTTGGAAGTTTTTAAGACTACGCCCGCTACCCCACCAACGGCGTGCCACCGTGTTTGGCTGTAGAAGCTGTAACACATGTTCAAAACATGTATGTCCAAGAAATTATGAGCCAAGTAAGTCATTCCTACATCATTTTATAATCTAATTTATCTGTAATTTATTATATTCAGTATTTGATGGCTATAAGTAACACCTTCATATCCTTGGCTCATAATTACTTGGACAGTTTAGAATGTTATAATGCCCGCTTCCCCTGCCAAAAACGGCGCGACCATCGGTTGCACGTAGACGCAGTACACGTATGGTAGGCCAAAGGAGCCACAACATGCAGCTAGCTACGCGCAGCTAATTTTTCGTTACGTGCAGCTATTTAACCAATCGAATTCGTTTTTGCACTCACGTGACAGACTTACAAGCTGCACGTAGAGTCCGGGGGAAAAAAGGAACAACCTCGTGCAATAAAATATAAACTACATTATTATAATTACTAGTACAAAGCTGCACGCGATAGGAGAGTATTATATCCTTAATTGTTCCACTATGTGTGAATATATATATTCTGCATGGTTTAGCTACGGACTTTCATTATCTTCTGCAAAAAATTAACAATCATGGACGGCTAACTCTCAATCTCCTCAATTTATATATTGGCCGGCCTTCTCGTGTTTCATGCTCCGCTTATATACCGTCAGTCCACAATCTGAAGCTATTATGACATAGCGTACCGTCAGTCACAACTTGACTCCGTAGCTCAATAAAACAGCTAACCTTGCACTCCCATTAACCCTGTCAGTAGCAAGCACGCTATGATGCCGCAGCGTCACACCACAGGGTCGGGAGCTGTCGGCCTTGGTTCTCTGGCATATATTGATCGCTACGGCGCGTGTATCCGTGTCGAGAAGTGGAGCTTGCGGCCACTGCTCGCCATTATTGCAGGCTTAGTTTTGTTAAAAACAATACTGGCTGGTGCGCGTCACGTCTAGTATTATGAATAGTATTAAATTATATCAGTAACTTCAAACGATACTTGTAATTAATCGGTATGTGTATATAATGTAATCCTATGTTATTTTTTCACTAAGCTAGGGGGTTGAATTCTGACATCACGCTGTGGGGCTTGATAAACACCTTCTCGTGCTGAAACTTTTTCATTCCTTTTTCATAGTTTAACACTCATAATATATTTGCATATATGGCCTACACTAGGCATAGAGCTTCGTATTAGTAATTACTAGTATAATTTTAGTTGTATTTTATTGCACGAGGTGTTCCTCCCGACTCTACGTGCAGCTTTCAACTCTATCACGTGATCAGAAAAACATTCCGATTGGATAAATAGCTGCTCGTAACGAAAAAAAGAGCTGCGCGTAGCTAGCTGCCACGGTGTGGCCCCTTTGGCCTACCATATACACGTAACGATCACGTGCTTCGTTGTTATGTCCAAGAAATTATGACCCAGAGTATAGGCAGCCAGTACACTATGATTTTTCCTCAGTCTTGGTTAGTATGAAAAAAGAACAGTCAGCTAAAGTGCAGGCCGTACAGTGCTGTACGGTACAAACTACATACAGTACAGTATTAAATAAGAGTACAATGCAACATGGGATTGGTTTCAATCAATCCATGCTTATTCATATCAACATCCTCCAGTGGTGATCATTACCTTTGGGCTCATGCCATTATTTGTGTAAATTGAACACACTTGTGTGTTGTTTTGCATCCGATCTTTTCTAATTGATTGCTATATTTATATATATATATATAAGTGTGTGAGCACGACAATGCACTGGCTTAGTTATGGTTTACAACAATACACATTAAGTGGATAACAGGTTTAATGTTAGTCTGAGGTATAGAATCAGGGAAACTACTTTGGTCATTTAAACATAGAATTATTAATAATATATTTTTGTTTGATTTGTACAAAATGAAAACATCCAAATTTAAAAATGGTAAAGAAAAGGTGCATGGCCAAATTCTTTGTTAAGTAAAGGTGAAGTTTGATACAAAATTAGAATTTTGTTCTGCATCTTCTTTGTGCAACAACGTTGTATTTGACCAATTGAAACTGAAAGTAAAATGTGGAATAATGTTTACTATCATTTGTGAGTAAGGTTTTGAATATAGTTTTAGAGTTCCAAATATCATAAGAGCAATTGTGAGTCAAATTGTAATGCTAAAGCTGTATAATCAAGTACTGTTTTGGTTGCAAACAAGCCCTAACTTGTTTTGTATTTTTCTGTATGTAGATAATAGGTAGATTTTTTTATCTTCTATGACCATTCCAAAACTGCGTACATCCTGTAAACCCCAGCCCACACACACTCAAACAACACCTTCGTCATGCTAGGAGTTAATTGTTACTGGTTTCCCGCTTACGGATGCACAAGGTCCCCTGTTCAAATCTCTGTTAGGAATACCAAATTCCGGAATAGATTTTGTATGGCTATTTTACTATCAGAAATCTATTTCTATTTATGTGTATTAAAGTTTAAGAACATGACCTAAACCGCTTGAAGTCCTCAACCAACTTTGTAGTCCTATATCCCAAACTCGGAAGTTATTTCTTTAAATACAGGTGCAGTGTGTT
This sequence comes from Ophioderma brevispina, assembly GCA_023653785.1. Classification (NCBI taxonomy): domain Eukaryota; kingdom Metazoa; phylum Echinodermata; class Ophiuroidea; order Amphilepidida; family Ophiodermatidae; genus Ophioderma; species Ophioderma brevispina. Next base: position 16,927 of record JAMKCH010042804.1, read on the forward strand.
GTGGGTGTAGTGATTGAATGGGAGTACAGAAGAAAAGAAAGAGTTCTAACTGCTAACATACTTGTGCCCTACCTCTTCCCTTTCTTATTTGTGCAGATGAATGAAACCAAGAAGATTATTCGCAGTGGGTACAATGAGGGATTGGTCCAGAACCTGTGTGGGGCTTCAACAGGGTAAGGAAGAGATGATTGTTATTTACAAGTAAGATGAGTTGAACATCTGAGTCCTCATACATTTTGTTTTATACATTTGCTTGCAGGTAAGCAAATTGTGGAGCTCTATTGGAAAATTCTGTAAAGTACATTATTGAGATATCTCCATCAGTAAATTTGGAAAATGTGCAAGACAAATTGAATATTTCCATTGTCTATGAGCTTTTCCCACCAGCTATCAAAGCCAAGACTGTGCCAGTTCATGTGCACACCTAGAGAGGCACTGTGAGGGACATCATTAACTGGTTTGTACAAATGTTGGTTTGTAAAGAGTGAGGATATATACCCCTCAGGAAAAATTGGTCATTCTGTTACTATGTAAACGTTGTGTGTGGCAACGTGTGATATAATGATCCATCTTTGGTATAGTCAGGGCCCAACTGCCGCATTCTTTGAAAACTTTTACCACGCAATTCTCTATTTTAAAGTTAGAGTTTTCATGGAGGAATTTGAGAGATTCAAATCCAATTTCAGATTATTTGAAATATAATGCCACCTTTTAATATTAGGTCAAATAAGAGTCCGAATCTTAAAATGTTCCAATGAATTTGAGTCACAAAATGTTGGTCTGGTTACAGGATTCCTAACAGTGTAGTTCTTTAGTATGTTTTTATGTACCACAGTAGAACGGTTACTTTGTTCCACCCCTGACGTACAAACCACACGTGATGATGGCACGGGGAGGGTGGAGTCAAATATGTATGACAGTGCACACAATTTGGGATTCCCACTCTGGCTATTGTATGCTAGTTTATATTGATTCCACATGGTACAAACCCGGGGGGGGGGGGGGGGCACTTGTATAATCAAAGGTGGATATGAATCGTGAACAAGAACTCTCGAAATGCACCTAAACAAGTATTTCCACCGACTAGAAAACTACCCTAAACAATTAAGCAGTTGTCTGTTTTTCGCCAATAATTAAGTTTTTTGTCATTTTTTTGCTATCCTAAAACAAGTAAGTAATGCAGTGTGATAATCGATTTTTGATAATAACCCCCCTATTCCTTTCTTTGCTCTTGTTGCTTTCACGTCAAATTCCAATATTTTTGATGATTTTGATCTCGCGTATATCCAATTTTCAGGGTTAGAAAAAAACATACCCTTTTTTCCATATTTGTTTCTTTTTTGACACCCTCATCAATGTACGCGCCGTACTCGCCTTTTGAAAAAAGAGACCTTTTTATGCGTTTTCTGTTCCGCATCATATCCATCTTTGAATCAATGCCCCCCCCCCCACCACCCTACAAAATGTATGAAACATTCTTTGAGAGAGAGGCATTGCTACACACACCAACAGCTGGGAATTTGTAGTGTAAAACAATATTTACTATACTAAAATACACATCCTATCCAAATCATTTGTCAATTTGAAAACAAATTTTGGTGTCATTTTATGTATAATTTCAAGGCAAAACTGGAAAAGTACTGCTTTAGTACTGTTCAATATGATACTGTCTTAATTAATCCCCCTTCTGCCAGGCCTCAGCAACATTGCCTTTCAATCATATCTTTAAGTATTCCAACAGAAAATAAAACACTCACTACCAGCTGTGGTGCTTTCAAAACATGTGCCAAAAGTTGCCAGATGTAATGGATTAAAAGTGTGATTGTGGTGTCATAGTACTAAATTGTTACTGAAGTATATGGTGTCCAGTACCCCCAAAGAATCAAACCACCAATATAATTGTTCAAATGTTGAAAAAAAAATATGGCTCGGATGTTATTTTTATTGTGCTTCAAATTGTTATTTGCAACTGAAAAGAAAAAACTTGAAAGCATGACATGCTACATTGTGAATAAGCAATACTCGAGGAGCTGAATACAAAAAGTGTCCTTTAAAGAGCCATGGTCCGATCGCTAATAGCCTGCTCCCCAGGACCACCCCAGATTTTCCCGGTAGTGGTCAAAATGTGGTAGCCGAAAAAGCTACTAGTTTTCTCATTACCCTTGAAATCTTAAGACTAAGGAATTATTAAAGGGGTTTTTTGGTGTTATGAGCAAAATCCGGGGCGAAAATATGCCCCATTTTGGTCACCAATATTAATTTTACAGAGTACTCTAATTGGATACAAAGCATTTTTTAGCTCTTACTTTAAATGGGTTGAAATATCAGTACGAAACTTTCAACAGGTGGGGTTTTTGGGGTGAAGGCCATTCTATCAAGACAAAAACTTAATGACTTAAATCGGGTCATCCCCTTTAAGGGGGTTCTTATGTTCATTTCCATGAATATAGTTGAGTAGTATTTCAAAGAGATCGAGTTAAATAACAGCTGCTGGATATGCAGTGTTCACCCCGATCCCCCATGGCGTCTGTGAGAAAAAAGGTGCAGAGCTGTTGGTTTCTGGTGTGTAACATGGGTAACATCTCTTTCCACAATGATAACATCAACATTTTTCCATCACAACAAACACTAATAACAAGAAAGCAAAGGAAGGCACTTTTACCTTTCATATTCAAAGCTTAGTTCATTTTATATATCCATATCCTTTAACATCCTTTGCAAAATAAGGTGGTACAAAGTTCACACAGCAATACTCTATCATATGCCATTCTCCCGGGCTAGTTACCCGACAAGTCTGTCGGCCACAGGTGTAAATGTAGCAAAACAAGTAATCAGATTTCCAGTAATTAATTTCATTTTAACCTTTTTTAAAATTGATAAATTAGGTGATAACCGTTGTACCATTTGTATCTTAACTTATTTATACCATCAGTAAATATGAAATAAATTTAGATTTACTTGTTTTAATACAAAAGGAAGTATTCTGTGCTCTTTGACCTGGGATGGTCGACCAGTTTGGTTTAGCACTACTGAATTTTTATTAATTCTTAGATTATTCTTTCAAGAATTAATTTCCAAATCCTTTCGAAAATACTATCCCAAATGAGTTTATTCATACAGACAACATTAATATAGCCTTGGCCTAGATTATCTAAAAGCAACTGTCAATTTACCTCCACTTACACAAAAATGACCTTCTATATGACAGGCTCTATCTACTAGAGCCAGTGGGGTCACTGCACAGAATTTCATTGCCAGAGAAATTCTGTCTAAATCTATCCTTCTAAGTGGCTTTCTCATTATTAAAATATTCTAATCTGTTTATGCCATTGGATTATGTAGCAACTCACGCTTCTGTTAGGATGTCGGTACTTGATTCATTTAGGAAACAGCCGGTAGAAAGGAAGAGTGGGGAGGACCTTAAAACAAGGCCTACTTCCTTGTGCTGGGTAAAACAAGCAGGCTTTTGGTACATGTGGAAAAATTACACACCTTTATTTGATCTAAATGGTGACACTTTGGCTGTTTTGTATAAGAATTTTGGCAAACATTTGGGTGTGGTAAACTTATTTCCTATTTGTTACAAATAGACAGCTCCTGGTTTGTAATTGTGCATTTGATCCTCAATGTATAGTGTTGTAGTGGTTTTGTCAAGAACATGCAAAACAGTTAATGGAAAAAAAAGATTGACACACATTTCCAAGCTGCCCCAGTGACCTGCTCCAAAAGAGTGCTAAACGAGACAAAATGCTCACAAAATGTAGCCCAATTTGCATTAGTTTGGTCCAAATTTGTGCCTAAGTTGGTCACAATCCCTCAAAAATCAGGACTAACATGCAAATGTTGTTCAATATCAGGTTGCAGTTGCTTCTCGTGGCTCAAAGTATGGAGAAGAAATTGAACAACATGCAAATGTTGTTCAATTTTTTCTTGATACTTTGAGGCAGAATTGAGGAGCAACTAGTCAATGTGCCACTGATGAAGGTAACACATCATGTCCCAAATCAGTGTTTTAGGTGACAAGCTGTTCTACCCTTGGGTACAGCTAGTTAAAGTGGTTCTTTTATTTCTATAATGCAACCTGAAAGAGAATGTGTAAAACATGAAAGCATTTACCTCTATTCACACTGAAGGCAGCATGTGCCTCCGCCCCATGATTTGGTGATGGACCATCAAAAAAGCAAGAGGGCCCAAGAAAACTCTTCTCTCTTTCATATCAAATGATTTTTTGCATTAAAAATATTAATATTTTAAACACATGTTTACAAAATAGGCAACACATTTTAAAATGTAGGGTTAGTCCTACATGAGTGGACCTTTTCCCCCTTTCAACATACTCTAAAGGTTTGCTGTAACAGGTGAGAAAATTCCTCATGGATGGGCCATTTTGGCACATCCATGAAGAATTATCTCACCTGTTATTTCAACTTTCTGAGTATGTTGAAAGGAAAAAGGTCCACTCACGTAGGACTAACCCTGGTTTAAACCCAGAATACCAGCCATTGGGTTGGCATATTATCGAGTATTAGGTTTTCTGAGCAGATGACACTGATGGTGTCTTCAGGAAGGAACCACACAGTGGCAAAGTTTATGTAGGAGATCTCAGTGTACAAAAAGATTACAGTCAGAAGTCTGAGGAAATGATTTTCTGTCTTGCATAAGTCTGGTTAGACCTGCGTATTGACAAAGTGAACTATAAATCACTATGCTTTTTTTAGTTTGCCTGATAAGATAACCGTGATTGTTTATATCAGGAAGGAACAGATGAGCGTGGTTTGTGTAGGAGGGTTCAATAACAGCAGACCCTATTTCTGAGGTATGAGGGAAACATCTGGATTAGTTGGAAAATTTTCTAGTTAAAGGAAGGGCATGATATAAAAATACATAGATGTAATTAGAAATAATACTGCGTTGCAATCTGTTCAAGAGGTGTCTGTAGGGTTGGTACATTTTGTGACCCCACTTTTGCTGCTCCCAGTTGAATTCAGTAGCCTTGACGGAATAAAGTGCAGGGGATACTGTACTTTATTCTGTCATGGCTTGCCAAATTCAACTGGGAGCAGAAAAAGTGGGGTCACAAAATGTACCAACCTGTGTCTGTACATGTTTGATGTCAAGGTGGAACTCCCATTGTACAGAAAGCAATTGAAAAGTTGTAAAATGTGGTATTTTCAGTGCAACATTTCAAATCAGAACAAATCTGCTAT
>JAMKCH010042805.1:0-12652 GCA_023653785.1 Ophioderma brevispina
TGCACTTTACCTCGTCTTTGCTCTCTTACCAAGGTGAGAGTATAAATGGTGTACCAGCAATGCTCGGGAATGCAAAATACAGACTCGCTTGCGGGAGGAGTGGCGAACCCCCCAAAGCACATTTATGAGGGCGTTGGCCCAAACGCCAAGGAAAAAGAGATGGGCCCATCCAGTGGCGGGCGCCCTTTTGCATTGCATATCAGAATCACCATCTAGAGTTTGGAGAAGAATGTTTTTCTATAGTTTGAAGGTGCTGAAACAGAATTTTGGTCCAACCTCTGGGAAATGTGGGGAATTGTAAAATTAACAGAGGTGTTAAATTAGTACGGGGTAAATTTGAAATCAAGTCAAAATTGTTGTTTAAATGTACACAATGAATTATGTCTATTATAAAGGATTAAAAAAGGTATAGTTCTGTCTGAAGGTCATTTCATAAAATGTTTTTCTTTTAATGGGGAAACAATGAAAATGATCTACGTGCCTACTATAATTTGGAGTTACTAGTGCTGGGTGTGTAATGCGACGCAATTTCAGACAAAGAATAAAAATCATTGCCGGTTCTTCAAATGGTCTTTAAAAAGCCAGGGGTAAAATCATTTCTTTGATTTTAGTGTCTGCCAAGACGGCTGGGGAAATGGAAGTTTGAGTTAAAACGTTGCACGGTGCACTCGCTGAGCTGGCCTTAGGACACCTGCGGTACATTTGACAGATGTTACCGCCCCAGTCAAAACTCCCCGCCTGACGGCTGTCGTAGGAAGCGGGGGTGCACAAACCTGGAGGCCGGGTGCTTAACGAATAGGAGTTATAAGTAAGAAAATGATCAGGCCAGCTAGAGTTACACTACGTAATGATTGAAGCTTTTACAATACATGTGTGGATATTATTGAGACGAAGGTTTAGGTAACATCTTTATTTGAAATGACAGGAAGGTCTAACCTACATTAAATTAAGCTTAACTGGGATTCAGTTTTAACACATTAAATTAAAATTAAAAATTTTACTATTTTCTTTATGTGAAATGGAAGGAGAGTTTTACGTACATCAAATGAAAGCACGTAACTTAGGATGGATGCAGTTTTTACCTATTTTGCGCCCAATTGGGCGTTTTTTCTATTTTCTTTATTTGAAATGACGGAGGGTTTTAGGTACATCAAATTAAAGGATCCTAACTTAGGCATGAGTTTTTACATTATTTTGCGCCCCATTGGGCGCTTTTCATTTTTTTATTGAAATGACAGGAAGGTTTAAACCTACGTTAAATTAAAAGCTTATATGGGGATTCAGTTTTTTTAACACATTTTGCGCCCAATTGGGCGTATTTTCTATTTGCGTTATTTGAAATGACAGGAGGAGTTTTACGTTATGTCAAATTAACGCTCATAACTTAGGGATGCAGTTTTTACATATTTTGCGCCCAATTGGGAGCCTTTTCTATTTTCTTTATGGAATGACAGGAAGGTGTAACCTATGTTTAAATTAAAAGATTATAACTTGGGGATTCAGTTTTAACACATTTTGCGCCCAATTGGGTGTTTTTTCTATTTTCTTTATTTGAAATGACAGGAGAGTTTTACGTACATCAAATTTAAAGATCGCTAATTTCGGGATGCAGTTAGTTGTTTTAGTTTTTGTGACATATTTTGCGCCAGTTTTAACATTTTGCGCCCAATTGGGCGTTTTTTTTTTAAAATTGTTAACTATTTGAAATGACAGGAGATTTACGTACATCAATAAGTCGTAATTTCGGGATTGCAGTTTAGTCTTTACAATTTTGCGCCCCCCAGTTTTAACACCATTTTGCGACCAATGGGCCTTATGTTTCCGTTTTTTCTATTTTCTTTATTTGAAAGGACAGAAGAGTTTTCCGTACATCAAATTAAAGCTTTTAACTTGGGATGCAGTTTTTAAAAATTTTGTGCACATTTGGGCGACTTTTCTATTTTCTTATTGAATGACAGGGAAGGTTGTACACCTATGTTATTAAAGCTTAGACCTATGTGAGGTCAAATGTACACACAAAGGTCAACGGAGATCAAGTTGTAAAACAAGGTGATTGGTTCTAATGCAATCTGTATGCTCATGTATCAAGACATCTACTCTTTAAATAGTTATGTATTTCTTTTTATACATGTTTGATGTTCGGTAATAAAAGGGCAACTTAAAACTAGAAAACTACTCCTTAAATGCTTTGTAATGTTTGGTCTTATTCTTGTAAAATTTGCCTGGCGACCCGACCACTTTTTTTTAAATACTGTTAGTAAAGCATAATCATTTTACCTTATTTGCAATTCGCTTCTGCAACCGACTGTTCAGGGAGAAAATTAACAATAGTTTGGATTCTGATGTACTCAAATACCAAAGCTTACTTTCATAATTTTCTGACAACATGCGGAGATTCACACGTACCCCATCCATAATGAATCCTAAAGAAGCTGATCGGCCTCCGCTGCCTGACGTCGAGCGTCTTGATGCAAGATTGAAATTGCTGGTGACGGGGGCAAATCATCATGAGTAGCATTTTCGTTTGATTACTTTGCATACCTGCCAAGTGCGAGTGATTGGTTAATTTTAATTATAAACAGGTCAAGCCCAGGCTACCTATCAAAGGTATTCCATTGATTAGCTAAACACTCGTGATAAAAAGGTAAAGACCGTGTAAGACCATGTGAAAAAAATTGCCATGAATCTCAAAATAAAGCCTTTTTATATCATCACTTTTGAAACAAATTGCTGGAATTGCTGAGCAAAAGGGCGGGGAGATCGACCCCAAAGGTTTGTGTGTTTTTGTTGTGGCCCGTAACCCTAGTAGTACATGTAACTACCTCTGCGTTCGAGTGTACTTAGTGAAGCCGTACCATTGTACCGTGCCCGCGGTATTTGAATTGCATCTAAGCTCCTGTATCACTTCTCATTTCTTCACATTTTTGCTTATAATAACAAAAAATTCCTTATATTGCCATGGGCCAAACGTTGTTGTTGTCTAGGGATCTATGCCTGTTGACGTTCAGGACCACTGGATCGCTAACAGGAACGTACACCTGGCACAAAAAGTATCTTCGGCATGTTTCCGATCAGTATTGTGCAAAGTCAGGGGGGGGGGGGGGGTGGACCATTTTGAAAGTTTTCGAAATATACATTTGGTTGCTTTATGTCTTGCGCTTTCATTTAATACGTGGCTGTAAAAAAGCGCTGCAGACTATGGCTGAGCTAGAACGCCCGAAAGAGCAAACCCCCAAAATAAAAGTTGCCAGTTTGGATTTTTCAATGGGCATTGCAGTGTACTGGGACACGAAAACACGCGGCCACAAAATATTGAAAGTGGCTTTTTTCTCTCAATCAGTCGGAAAACCCCTTTGTGTAAAATCAATCCACACGTATTATTGCGGTGTACACACAGTGACCATTTCAAATCCAAAAAACTGCAAACTGTGGTTTGGGGGGTTTTGCGTCTTCAGGGCACTCTATCACAGCCATTTTGCACGCTTTCTTACAAGCGAGGTGTTAATGAAACAGCAGACCATAGGCAGAAAATGTATTATATTTAGAAAACTTTCCAAATGGTCTGACTTTGGTACATTACTGATCGAAAAACATGCGAGATACTTTTGTGCCAGGTTGTATATTAGTTGAGATGAAGTAAGTAACCAGTGAACATCTCTGGTATACCCAACACATATACGGAGGAACACCTGTTCCACAGAGGGGGCACGTTTTAGGGACATGCCATCCCATTACGAAACTTGAATACATTTAGCTCACCTAGTGGCTTGATTCTGCGGTTATGTCGTTTATTATAGCCAATTCTCAATTGGGGACCTTTTGTGTAAATGACGGCGCTTAATCCTCCTGCCTTGGGCATCTGTTGGGGATTATCAATATGGCTGTCAGGGGATCAGGTTACCAATCCATGTATAAAGAGCAGTGTTCAGCGAAGCAGGGTCATCGATATTTATACCAAAGAAACCTCCAAAATTTTCAGGAAGAGGAATCTATAAAACACAAATATGAAACTTATGCTTGGTGATGGACTATGATGTGTAGTACTGAATCTCATAAAAGCGGCATAACACGAGATAATCTGCTAGGCTTGAGCAAATATTTTCTTATTTTCTTTTCTTTGTCTTCATTATTAATAGTATTATATCAGTTGTTCAGGGCCTCATAACTGTGCAATACTCGTTTGCAGTGTACGAGTTGATTGTTGTTTTCTGTTTTTTCCTGTTCCAATCAATATTCATATGCATAAATCACATTTTAAAAATTGTAATTTTTAATACAAACATGATCGTTTTGACGAGGATCTGGGTTAGTTAAGATTCTAAAAATAAAACACACATTGCCGCATGGAACTCACACAGGAGGAGCAGAATTGTAGCGTGTGCAGTGTTTTGCGCTATACGAGTCATCGGTGAATTGCCAGGGTCTTGCTTTTCAAAAAGCGTTTTAGGGCCATTACCATTGGGGGCTTTGTTTTTCGCTATATCATTAATCGCTTTAATTCTTCACTTTGTTGATGAAATCTGCACCATGTTTTCTGAAGTTTTGTTTTTTTTGTAAGCAACAACTTTACCCCTTACTAGTATCACAACAAACTACTACCCCTAACAACAACTACCACCAGTTCTACTATTACAAGTGATACTCTTATTACATCTTAGGTATTTAAGAAAATTGAAATTGCATCACTTACCTCCGTGTATTGTTTATCCCCAAGGCTAACAAGAATTTGAGGAGATTGAACCACGTCGAGATTGATTCCTGTGACTGTCCTACACGTCCTCCTCTGTTTATAAATTACATACAATATTAAGGCATGTCATTGACTTAGATATTTACATTTGTACTTGTTGTCATGGCAATCAAAGTTTGTGACGTCGACCAGGGTCCGTTAACACCTACTTACGACACTGGTAGCCTTCCTTTATACTAAGTAATGCGAAACTTCACTACTAAGTTCATAATGCGTTCCCGAAACTTTACGGAGCTACCACCCCCCCCCATGACACACTAAAACATGTACGACTGAGTCTACGTCGATTAGTTGTGACTTAGTGACACAATATGTGTTCACGCGTTCCCCAAACTGACACGTATGCAGTTGTGAAACTAGTCCGACCAAAAAGTTACCCGCCCCCCCCCCAAAACTAGTCTACTCGGGGGCAGATTAACACACAGTAAGCTATAGACCGTATCAATATGCGTCAGCACCAGACATGTTGGTGGACAAGATGCATACATTCCAGGATACACACAATTATAAGCTGTCAATCGATACCCGTTCGCGAGTGCAAGGGGACCTTCGACAGGTGAACGTATTGTAGTACTGGAATACGTTTATTGTCCACAACATGCGGCCTATTGAATACGGTCTATTAAGCAAGCGTAAGCAACGATTTAATTTCATCGAGGAGGAAGAATGGATTCCAAAATACAAATTCAAGATGAAGCACAAACAATGGATGAGGTTTTGAAGACTACATGCTTAACACCACATTGTAATAGGCCTAATATATACGAGCTCGTGACAAATGGAACAACCCTCTAAAGGTACTGAAAAATTAGAGTAGATTCCTAGAACGGTTATATATAAATCCTGGGGACGTAGATAATAATACTCATACATAATAATAATAAAAATATGACTAAATGCACTATATCTTTAAGTATTGGATACATCTTAATAACGAAAACTATAGTCTATGTATCATGTTTATACCATAACTTGAGTTGGACAAGCTGGTAAAACACATTGTTTTGTTTAATTATACTTAAGTTAAAGGTATGCTTTGAAGTTAAAAAAAAAAAAAAAAAAAAAAAAAATATTTTTGTATCAGAATTTTATGCTGCAGTAATGTTTGGGAATTTAGGATGGTGAAAATTTTCAAATTGGATTTTCTTTTCTTTTCTGTATCGCGAAAAATATACGCTGTTATTTTAAACCCCCGTGTGCACAATCATTTTGCGGAGCATCGTATCATTATCAAAAGCCTGTTTTTAATGATCTTCTTCTTAATATGATCTTCTCCTTCGTGATCTTCTTTTTTCTTCTTCTATCATCTTCTCTAACCAAATGAGAAATTAAACATAATTAAACTGTAAAAGGAACTTTCCATTATACGAGGTGTCCACAAGGAACCCTATCCCAAAATTAACAGGCAAACTTTGGCGACTTGTGACATACAAAGCGTTTTGGGGGTGAAATATGAAACTACTTTGACAAAAATGAGGAGGAAAAACGAAAATTAAGAGGACCAATGTTGGAATTTCCCCAAAACACGATGCAGAACCAAAATACCTTTGCCCATCCCTTTTTGTTTACCTTGGATAGCGGTGATTATTTTAAGAGTGCATTTCAAAAATTGTATGATATGTACTGTCAAGCTCCTTTAAAAAGAAAACGATTAATCTTCACTTTTAAAATATTTAACGTATCAAATTATATTTTACTTCTTTATTAATTCGAGCAATATACCCAAAAAAGAGTGGTATAAAAATTAGAGATAGGAAAAAGGCTGTAAACTTAACAGAGCGGCGAACCTATTATGGGCTATGCTCGTACGAACCCAATCACTGATAACCTCTTTATATGATAGGCCCTGTCGTCGGAGTAATAATGCCTGTCCTATTTAGTACCACTGACCTTTTCACACATTCACTACGTGCTACAAGAACAATAGCGAAACACTTCACGCATACTCGCAATCATTACCCCACAAATACTCCCAATCGTTTAATCGATCGGTTTGGGGAGTAGAATAGTCGTAGAATTCTTCGTACTCTATGATGCGTTTTCACCACTGAGAACCATCTAAGAGGAGTTTGGGAACAGACGTAAGTCGTCAACTAATAGAATCTAAGTTGTAGCTGAGCATGACTTGCGACCAACTTACGCCTACACTTTGGGGACCGAACCCCAGGGGTCCGTTCCCAACACGTACTTACGACACTGGTAGTCTACCTTTATACTAAGTAATGCGAACTTCACTACTAAGTTCAATACTGCGTTTCCCGAAACTCGTACGGAACTACCTAACAACTAAAATTTACGACTGAACTCTACGTCGATACACAACTAATGCATTGTACGCATTTCCCCAACCTGACACGTAATGCAGTTGTGAACTAACTCTGACCAATGTTACGCACAAAACTACGTCTCCTCGGGGGTGACTTCTTAACCACAGTAGCTATTGAAGGATGACTCAGAGTTTTCGAAATGTAATCTTGTGATGTATTAATTAAAATGGTGAACTAGAACCAAATATATGACCTAAAATGACCTATTCTAAGTTTGAGATGAAACGGATTTTTCGTTTTGATGCAGTTATACATTTGTGTAGTATAATAGTGCCATATGATAGGCCTATAACAAAAATTCCGTTCGGAATTTATACAAATGTGTGCATTTAGCTCATTTTACACAGAGATTAATATACTGCAAAAACGGAGTGTAGTTTTTAAAACACCATGGCATGTTCAATTAACACCTTCCTGGAATCAATAGAGACCACACACTGGTATTAGATTACTCAATTTTCAGTGTTAACAAACTGACATGTTAGTGTTTGTATTAAAGGTGGCGTGTTCCGATCGTCTTTGGGACCCCCCTGATAACACGGAAGTAGTTCTCGATTTCTGCTATCAGATGACTTCGTATTTTTCTGCATGTCTTCTGAATTTGAGCCTCAAATCCATTTCATTCGCCAGATATAATAAAAAAACCCGTTTTTAGTAGTTAACCCACCACTATTAGCCAGTATTGAATAGGGCTTTGCCCATCATTATTGCGTCTACTTCAAAACCACAAGTTTGTTCCCACGTACTGATGGGGTACTATGTGCAGTGCCAGGACTCTCATATCAGGAGAGAACACAATACACATAAATCGGAACAAGCCACTTTCACACCACTTTTGTTTCAATGTATTATATTACACTGCTTGGAGTTAATTTTACACCACATATCCTTGTTTGTGTTTTTTAACATTCTGGAGGCAAATTGACACTACTTGTGTTAATTTAACATCCCCCTAGGAATCAATACGGGACCGCACCCTCTGGTTTAATAACACTAAACATTGGTGTTACATTTATATTGGTAACGTCTTACCATTTTATACAAAGGTTGTCATGTGTTATTGTTTGCTTCTATTTGTAACTGCTTACCTCTACATTTCAAATATTTCGCAGATCACAAAATTCATAAATTTCAATGTGCCGCAACCCCGAGCGGTGTTAAATTCTACATTTCAACACCAGAACTGAAGCTTGTACACCAACTTGGTGTTAACATTTTAACACTCCATTTTTGCAATGTATATGTGACAAGCATTATGTACATGGGCAAAAACACGATATGTTTGAAAATGCGGGCGCCCACATCGGGAAATCTCTGATCAGCACATTTAACACCGTTTTTTCTATTATAGTGTAACTTGATATAATTCATGGCAGCGTGGTGGTCGTGATCTAGCGGTAGAAATGTTTCCCGAATGCCAATTGGTATTATATAAACCACCGGATCCCTTTCGAAAAAGGAGTTTAGATATATATAGGCCTATTACACCAAATCGATATACTATAGCGAATTATATGATATATTTGTATGAAATACTACAGTAGATTCCTAAGATGGTTATATCTGAAATCTGGGCAAGATATAATAATAATAATTAAAAGAGTACAAATACAGACTGTTTTTTTTCCCAGCAAACGTTATTGTATAAAATTAACTGGAAACTAGATATTTAAAACAGTAAAGCAGTCTATTTGTCGATGTTGTAGCACATACAAATTAAAGGGCAACTGATTCAAGCTTTAAAATGATATTAATTTAAAAAAATACTTAAAGTATGGTTTGCAGTTAATGGTATCTTATTCTTGGTGATTATATGTGTATCAGAATTATATCTCCAGTAACATGTTTTGGAATTTTGAAGATGGTCAAGCTTTTAGATCGGATTAATTTTTCTGGTAGCCAATCTCTCAAAAAATAAAGTTATTAGTTAAACATGGGCAAAATTAACTTTTTTCGGTCGCATTATTAGTTACTACCAAGGAATCCCTTTTTTTTAATGTTTTTTGGGCCACCAGCACCACAACAACTACAACCCTACTAGGAAGAAGAAAAGCAAATGGAGACATTAAATACAATAAACAATAAGATAACTTAGATTGCAAGATGATCACTGCAGTATACAGAATAATGTCACATGAACCCTATCCAAAACTACCTCCATTTTTGGTACTTTAGGAATCAAATTTTTTGTTTTTTTTTGGGGGGGACCTTTGAAACTCAAATGAAAAAAATGACAAAATCGGACATAAAGTAACCCATTGGTGAGAATATTCCCGCCCCCCCAATGACGCATGACTACCTTGTCCATACAGAACCTATAGTAATGTATAGTAAATGAATACAGAATACCCTTGCCATACCTTTTGTTTTACCTTGCATATATGGAATTATTTAAGATGTATTTTTCCATAAAAAAACCTTACCTAGGAAAATATAATGTCTGTCAACTATAAAAAAGAACGATTTATCTTCCCTTCAACTTATTTTAACTTCGTTATTGTTTCCACAATATTCCCATACAATACAAAACGGGCATTTGATATAGCGCCTTCTCAAACAAGGTCAAAGCGCTTTACAAAAAGAGAGTAATTTCTATTTAGCCTAAAAATAGTAATACAACAGTGTGTATTGTAAAAGATGAACCATGAATAAGTAACTTACATCAAACTATAAAATAAAAAAAGAAAACAGCTGCACAATTAAAATATCATGTGAGGCAATAACAAAAACTATTTAAAGCACACGATCACTCTTAGGAATAGATGAAATTTTAGAGCTTTCTTAAAAGTAACAATGGCTTGGAAGTGGCGAACAAGAGATAGGCAAAGAGTTCCATAGGCAAGGGGCCGCATTGCCGAAAGTCCTGTCAACCACTGACCTTTTTGTGCGGAAAACAGTGAGGAGCGTATTGTCATCTTCAGATCGTAATCCTGGTCCATGCCAGGAATATACAAAGAGAGGTCTTCGGACAATAAGATGGCAATTGTCCGGAATGCCCTTGTAAGAAGCATAAGCTAAAGACAACGCGCTCACTAATTGGTAGCCACTGGGCTCTTTAAGGAGTGGTGGGGCTGGTGTCCTTCATCAGATCTGAATACCAGCCTGGCTGCTCTATTCTGCAAACTCGAAGTTTACACCCTCCGATCTCTGGCCGACATTCCATACAAAATGCATTGGCATAGTCATGCGAGATAAACAGGAAACGGAACAAGATAAGACAACTCTCAATGTGATAAAGCGGCGGATCCGGTACATATTGCGAAGGTGGAAGTTAACAGACTTATGATGACCTTTACATGTTCAGTCATAGACATTGTCTGATCAATTCACGACACCAAGGTTTCTAATTGCCGAGGACTGTGGAACATCCACTGTCCGACCCTGATGAATATCTTTGAGGCACTTGTGTAAAGGATGAACATTCGATGAAAAATTCTGTCTTTTCATCATTCATTTTGAGTTTGTTACAACAGCAGCGCATCACCACTGTATTTCATCAATACAAAGAGAGAGTCTTTTGACAGCATTTTTTTGGCATCACCATCAATCTTAGGATCAAATGTCATAAAGCTGCACATCATCAGCATACATGTGGTAAGCAATATTGTGCTTCCGGATGAATTATTCGATACATATGTGTACATTATGAAAAAGAGAGGCCCGACCATAGAACCCTGAGGAAGACCGAAAGGGAGATGATGCTTGTTTGAAATTGGCATCCCCATGCGCACACGAAAAAGCGGTTCTGCAGGTAAGACCGCATCCACTGTACTGCAGTACCTTGAATTTTTGAAATTATCACGTAATCTATCTCAAAAGAATGGCATGATCACCAGTATCAAAAGCTGCCGAAGATCTAGCAGCACAATAGCAAACGGCTTACCGTTGTGAATTGCATTGAGGATACCGGTCTTGACAACGCAGAAGTGCCGTTTCCGTGCTGGTCGTCCATGGGCCCGTAGACAGGAATTTATGCGGGGGGGGTGCGGATTTGCCAGAAGCGAACCTTTTGCGTACCAAAAAAAATTTCGGCGGCTCGCTGAATCTCCGCCGTTTTACCCAAATTTTTTCCACCGTCGACAAAAAAAGAAAAACTTTTTTTTATTGACAATACGGACCTCAAACATGGCAAAGCGGACCTTCCACATCCTAAAGCGGGACCTTTGTTCATTTGGGGGGGGGGGGGGGGGGTGCGTCGCACCCATCGCACCCCCCCTGGCTACGGCCCTGTGTGTCGTTCTTTTGGTAAGCTGACTGAAACTATCTCATTTAAGTCATTTGAGACAAAATGATCCTTTATCCTGGGCACTCACTATTTTTCTCCCTGAACTTCGACACGCAGCTAATATTTGAACACCGGGCGATTGTTTTTGAGCACCTCTTTGTCTAGGGAAGGCTTTTTGAGAATGGGTTCACGGCAGCTTCCCGGAGTTGAGCTTAGCTGGGAAAACCAGTGCGGATAGACTTGTTACTGATCAGTGTTAAGACGCAGCCAGAGTGGCAACATCTCCTTAAGTAACACCATGGAATGGTGTCTAAGGAACATGATTTTGATGGAGTTGGACATAATCACCTTGGTTACCCTCTTCACAACAGTGACTGGATTAAACTCAATGTCTTGGGAAACGGTCCTCATCAATATTGTCCCGCTTGGATCATCGAGTTGGACCTGGATAATTATCAGATCCCGTCGATTTTGTATACCTTGTCGCTGAAAAACCTGGGCAATGAGCTACTTAAAGACTGGCCTAAAATATTTGAACTGGAAAAGGCAAAACCAATACGCGGTTGAAAACCTTACATTTTGCATGATTTGGGGTTATCGTCGGCTTTGCTTTGCGAACACCATGTCCTACGGAAAACTGCCATGTTATAATCTGTCGATGTAATAACTTAAACCTCCTTTAAATATGATAGACAAACGGTTTTCCCCGAGTAATAATGCCTGTTTTTTTAAGTGTCCACTAACCTTTAAATACTCTATTATGCGAGAAGGACAATAGCGCAGCACTGTCACACGCTAGCACACAATTACACCCACAAATACTCCCAATCGTTAATCGATAGGCTTGGAGTAGAAAAAGGTCTTAGAATTTTCGTAACTCTTGATGCGTATTCACGATCTGAGACCATCTCAGCAGGTTTTTGGGGAACAGACGTAAGTCGCAACTATAGAAATCCGTAGCTTGTGCCGAGCATGAGTTGGCGTCACAACTTACGCATCAAGTTTGGGAACGAACCCCAGTAAGGCGGAATGACAAATGGAATTAGTCAACTCATTGGGAAAATAAGTGTTTTGCTTTTATGTTTTGATCTTTTCAAAATAGTTATTATCCAATGTGAATTAATATTCTGTCCAGTAAAATATATGTTTAGAACAGGCTTGTTTTAGAGTTTTTGATACTTAGTAATTGCCTAATTTGGCAACCCAATGTTTGTGATTTGCACACGACGTTTACCCTCTGGATATGTTTACAAGTGTGAGGCAAGATCTGCCTTGAAAAGTGTGCCACTTAGGCGGAAGGGCATGAAATGTGTTATATGTTAGTTTGATAGTATAGCGCGTACTGTACCT
>JAMKCH010042806.1:0-14630 GCA_023653785.1 Ophioderma brevispina
TATTTCCGGCACATTACTTTTGTTTTGTGTGTGAAATATAACGTACTGGCAACGATGGCAGCCCTATATTAAAGGAGTTATTCATAACATAGCTCCCTGACCAGTCGAAATGTACTGAATGAAGTTATTGTCAACTATATTAGGATACGCTAATTTAGAAACTAGGCGGCTACCCAGCTTCACGATTATGTCACTTTCTGTCACCCCGTTCCCCTCCCGTGGGGCACATGGACCCAAAAGGTAGATATTCTGCAAGCATCCCAGACGAAGGACCCTGCAAGTTTCACAGTCGGGCGATATCCCAGTGCGGAAAGTAGCTCCTTCAGACGTAATATTATTGTCAACCCGGTGTCATGAATACAGTGTCCTGCACAACAAACCTACTGTATTGTCAAGCATGTATAAAGGTTTTAGTGTATGCTAAATCGATTCTAGTCACCGCCGCTAGTCACCGACGGCACTTCACGCATGTGTAGTATATTCTATTTATATGCAAATCCCATAAGACTCTACTCTCGTCTATCTAAGTGCTCGATCAAGCCACGGTTGACTGACCTAAGTTTAACTGAACCGCGTTGCAGTATAACACACAACCGAATGCAGTAAATCTTTGTGTGTACATTGTTACGTGTCAATGCAAACGAAGCTTGACCCGCGCCGCAACTGACCCTTCTCAGTCAAAACACAGTTCCGCGCATATAATTATGACGCAATCAATACTCCCATTGCCTTCCAGTTCAACTTGGTTCCACTGCCGAAGAATAGCCATGCATATTTGTCAATGTCGCGTAGTAAATGTCATGTCACCTTGCAATAGATGATGAGAAAGTGTGGTCAGAATTGACCAAGTGACACGACACAAATCGTACATCTCACTATTAGTCACATTATATCGCGCATAGTCTACGATTAGTACTTTTCCAACGCCCATTTCTTGGGATTGACTCATGGCCAATTTTTAACACAAAAACACACAACACACAACGGCAACGGAAAGTCTTATTTTAAATTATGTTTTCAGCTTCCGTTAGCGAGACCATCCCTGATGTTCCCATTACAGTGCGCATATAATTTTAACACCTGACATTCTAAGTCTCTCGAACGTCATGAACACAGTGCAGAATTTCCCCGAAAATCTCCCCTAGCTGTATCACAAATATGACAAATCTCCTCAAGCGTATACAAATTATGCGTCACCATTCAGTACTGAGAGTAATGAGCGGCGCGCTCTTCATTTGTAATTGTTACGAAGAAGTTTGTTCGTCAGAGGCCTTGTTTGACTCTGTGACCGCCACAGCCATCGAGTGTTCTGTCACTGAGTGCGCACGATCATTTCTAAAATAGCCTCGTCTAACAAGGTCACGTTTTTATATTCCGTACATGTTACAAAAACAAATATATGATAGCTAGGACACTCTCTAAAGGGGGACACTCAGTTTCCTTTACAACCGGCTTGCAATGAACTCTACCATAACTCACCAAAAATAACGCTAAAACTATAACTCATGCATGAACTCAGTTGACACTCACCAAAAGTGTAACTCTAAAAAGGCCAGGCAGGAGCGTAGGAAATGCCCGGATAAGCAAACCAAGGCCCGAAAGCAGTGTGGTCAGTGGAAAAGTGCAGGAATCATTAGACCGTTAAAATAGTGAGTTCTAAGCCCCACTGTGGCCAACGTGCTGTGTCCCTGGGCAGATACTTATCTCAATCTTCCCGTCCACCCAAGCGAAATTTAGGGAGCTATTATGGGGAATAACAATCTAAGTGTCTGATAGGCTTGGTGCGATTTTACGGCATGTCTTTGAGGCAGCCACCTAGATCAATCAAACGATTATGACGATTCCTTGAGATAATAATAATAATTGTCAACCCGCTTTGAGCATCTTTAATGGGATTAAGCGCTATAAAAACTGCTTATTATTATTTCGCGATTACTGCTTTCTTGTCCCGGTCGAGCTTTTTTTAAATACTACTTGTTTGACCATTTTCAGCAAAGGGCTCGCTGGGGCACCCCATGGGACAGGTGCAGAGGTAATTATAGTCCGGCTACAACGTTAAAGAATAGGCACTCGATTCAGTTGACTCTTAGACTTGACAGTTTAGTTAGTTAGACAGCTAGAATTATTGTATTCACACCCTCATCTTCCATGATTTACATTAATGAAATACAATAACGTTTTATTCGAATTATATTGTTTAAACAATGGGAGAATTATACATTGTATAGGCAGTATACTATAATGAATACATAGCATCCAAATTTACATCTATAATAATTTTATATCATTATTAAGTGAGTGTAATACAGTTAAGATTTGGTCATTTAAACACAAATGATATAAAGATATAATAACATGGTTGAAATAATAATAATGAGTATGGGGAAGATGGTGTGGTGGGAGAGGCCATTAAGATCAATGAACTTTAAGATTGACCCCACCCAGGAGAAAGTGGGACTTATTGTGGGCCATCAAGGGGGACAAAAACAAAACAAGACGTGACAGTACAAAACCACAGGACATGGACGCGGGGTTACGGAAGTGATTGTCAATAATGTGTATAATATCAGGGTTTAAAAACATAACAGTTGAGATGGCGAAGTTAATGAGTGCTATATCGGGAAGAGTGCAACAGAATAGCACACGAAACTGGGCTAATAGAATTTAATAGGCCAAGATTTTTGGCGCAGCTCTTGTACCGATTTAAACATTTGAATAGTAGTTATTAATGTTAAACCGGGTAATGGTATGTATTTATGCAAGGGAAGTTATGGTAAATTAAGCTGATAATGTACATAAAACAAGAAAACCAGAAAGAAATTGAGGATATACGTAATTAGTATTTGGAAATAAGTTGACTTTTAAATATATGATTTAATTTATTGACTGCATTGATGATTTTAAATTTTGGTCATGGGAATTCCATATCCATGACCAGAAATTTTTGGGTTGAGTAGTTTAGTAGCTCTTAACGCAACCTAAGTTTCACGCTTTATTCTCTTATGGTTATCGGTTATGGAGCCCGGATTGTGGTTCCCGCCTGACTATAATTACTTTCACACGATGATGCAACTACTAGCAGCCGCAGGGACCTTAGGTTACCAAATCCCCTATTGGGAAATGCTTGTTTATTTTTTGGTTTTACACAGCGTTGGTTTTTTGTTAGTGAAGGGGCCGCATAGGTCCCTAAATAAAACTAGGTTTTTCCCCGTAGACTTTTAAGGGGGTACATGGGACGGGAACCTCTTTCCTACTATCACGATTATTGTTGCCAATACGATTTTTTTTGGTTATGCCTATTCTCTAATGGCACTTGTTATGTTTACATGCTTGTGAGTGTTTTGGCACACTTCCATTCTCTTTAAATATGAAAGTGAATTAGATCTTACACGCAACCATGTCGCAAACGAAATACGCGTACACAAGCTGAATAAGTAGATTTCAGTAAATACCAAATAGTGGTACCGTAAGATCTGTCATATCTTAGCGTAAACCCATCTGCCATCTGGTAACGATTGTAGAGGACACCGTATAGCAATGCACAAACCAAAGGGTACCAAATACCCCTAGTTTTGGGTATAAACTTGTTTTTCGGGTAGTATAAACCGGACGGTCATTGTACACTCGTTATTCGTATGTAAGAAATCAGAAATATCACAAATTAACTTATATGTAATTTACTTTACTATTTTGATTGACCACTTAGTGTTATAATAATTTCAGTAGAGTATGTATTTCAAATTTTTTCATTTTCAACCCAGTTTGTTATATCGAAGTTGACGTTTCAGTGTTTATAAAGCCGTGTCCACTAATCTGCTTGTCACCCCCCACCACCCCGCTTGTTCACCCGTCAAACTGTCAAGATTGGCGGGAGTCCGATATATACTCGGCAAGTCCTACTTGGGATTCTTACCTGCACTGCAGTGAAGAAAATGCCTTTCATGACAGAAAAGAGATATGAAGCAGTATGCTTCTATCTCACGTCTGTCATGAATGGCCTAAAAACAAGACGATAGACTGAATATTGTCCCAATTGCTGCGTACGCCAGGGAAAGATACGGCGATATGGCTAACAGTTAGTAATGTCACATCAAAGGCTTACCAAAAAAGAGAAGTAGCTTTCATTCAAGCAATGTTACAAGCCTTTGATGTGACGGATGATGGTACTCAGCTACAAAGTTTGGGAAAATAGTACCAAGGCCGTCGGAGTATGAAAAATACATCACGAGTTACATGACATGGGCGGCCTGTCGGTACAACAAAACTCCAGCAATGGTAAGTAAATTATTCAGTATCATGATCCCTGACTCATTTCCTGTTTGATCCATGACTCCCTCCATATGTGCATAAGGATCATTTATATCCATTAACGTAAACGTAAGGCATACTGTCTAAAGAAAACATTCCCTGGGATGAATTTAGTAATTCTGCAACCACTTAAAATTCCGGACCTTTAACATGCGGTTGATTCCATATTCATTACGTTGCCGAATTCGTAGCCTGTGGCAGAATACTAAAATTCTTCCGAAACGTGGGACAGGGACTAGTATAGTCCCAAAAGTGACTTCTCATATTTATAAGTAGTCCCACACACTCCAGTCCATTTACAATCACCCTTTCGCATGTCAGATTCAAGACGATCTTTTGGAGATTACGCAGCTACTCGACACATTTCACAATGTGTGAACTTTGCGTTTTCACAAAAATGTGTTCTAACTCGGGTTTTAAACAACTATACGCACTCAATCCTTCATGGCAGTTATGACATTAACAATATGACAAAGGCAAACCTTTTTAGAAGCCGGATTTTAAAGACCCTATCATTGAATTTTGAAACTTTTGAATTTGCAGGAAGAGCTTCAAGTGGAAATGATTAAGTCTGTAGAATTCTCATAAGTGACTTTTTCCAGCTGTAAATTGACATAAAAGGCAAAAACGGCAGTGTTTGGTCCCAGATACGATTCTCCATCATTACGTGTTTGAGTAAGTGTCCGTTCGGACGTATGACAAAATCTCAGATTTGGGTCCTTATTAGGTTGCTCGTGGTCTTATCATTTGCAGGGTATGTTAGATACCTGTACTTGTTCGTACATTCTAAAATCTTGATTTTGATGATTTTTTCGATTTACTGATTAGCAAATCACTGATAGTGTCGTTAAAGTAATTTTTTTGGAAAACGTCAAAGTTCACCCCATTGAATTGTACGTAAGTCGTGTTTGGTTATCTCCAAAAGATCGCCGCCTGCATCTTGAATCTGAAATACATGGCGACAAGGCTTTATTGTGTATGAAATTGAAATTTCTCATGAAGATTTAATTAATCTGAATTAAAGGCTCTTCAGAGATTTGAAATATATAATTATTTGGGCATGTCATTAAAATAGTCATCTAAAATACTTAAAGCCAGCTCAGAGATTGCCCGATGAGGGCGCCCCGCAATTTCCAAAAAAAATGTGTTTTTTTGCATGTACATAATGCTTGTCCTATACCGGAATCCGTATGGAAATAGCTAAGCTCAATCGAAGTCCTTCCTATAGAAAATCACATCTTGTTTTAAAAATTTTCCGGATCCGGAAATTTTGGTAATACACAGTATCCTATATGGCACTGTTTATATACACATAAATGCTTGATTGGCAAATCAAACGAAACTCCAATCCATCTCAAACTTGTGATTGAGCATTTCTAAGGTGACCTAATCTTTATTATAGTTGACTATGTTTTAATTCATATATTAAAAAATAAATCTCAATACACTCTGATCAGACTATAATCGAAGTTACAGGTGAATCAGATTTTTGTTTTCATGCATAATTCATTTTTATGCACAGTATAAAACGTACCATAACACTAACAGGAAGAACAACATATGGCACCACAGACTAGTAACTATCTTCAGGAAATGAAACGTTATTCCAGTTTGCCAGATTCAATCCAATCTAGATGTTGTGTACCTCTGAGGTTAAGGTTTAGTTCATAAAGTCATTTGTTAAGTGCTGAGATTGTGGAGGGAATAAAAAGGGGTTAAAAGGTAAATCCACAAATAGCTTGTAGCATTTGAGGTTGTATAAATTCACACAACATTTTGTCCAAAGTGTCGAGTGGATCGGGAAAGCAGTTCTGTGAAATGTGATTTCCGTGCAGAAGGTCATTCCGTTTAGGATTGTCTTCTGATGCAATTAAAAGACTTAATGGCAGCATGAGTACTTGTGTCCACGTCTGTGTCACACATTTAGTATACACCTTTGGTTGACACTTTATCAACTCACTGTCTATTTTTTTCGGGACAGTCCCTAGACATATCGACCAATGAGGGCTAACAGATGAGGTCAAGGTTCATTCAGGGTCACTTATGGACATATTGCTCGAGATACACTTTTTTGTTGGCCCTTTTTCAATTTATTGGCAGTCTTTGTAGTGCATTGATGGATAATAATAGCTTGGTATACTTACACATTGACATTGAGACAGGGGTCGTTTTTGTGGCGTACAAGTAAGGAATGTTCACTCAGTGGTCACATCTTAGGGTCATATATGGCTCAGTATTCACATTTTGGTTCACGTTGTCAATTTAACTGTAGATTTAGTGTAGTGCTAGAAGGTCAGACTTGGTATGCTTGAGACAGGGTCTTGTGCAGGGTAGCAGATGGCAAGATCAAGGTCATTCGGGGTCTGGGGAGGCTGCTGCCATACCAGAGAGCTTTAACACGGAGAACAAAAGCTTGAATCGTGCAAAATGGGCCCTTTTCGCCTGTTCCAGGAAATTTTACCTACCACATAGGAAAGTCTTGCATCAAACCACCTCCCAACCGGGAAAATCATCCTCAAAAATTTTAATTTTCCCCTCTGTAAATGACCCACTGTTACGTCCACCTGTGAACAAACTTAGACCATTTGAGAAGAAAGAAGTATGTTTACTTACATTCCATGCTCTCAAGCTTGCTGAGTGTAAAATGTGAACAGCCTGGAAATTCTTGGGTGAAACTTAGACTGTAATTAGCATAATGTTTTAAGAGGTATATAAAAGAATAAATTATAATTCTGTATATCTTCCTTTTTTAGATATTTATTGATGTCCTCATGAACATGAGCAGTTTAAATCGCGAGTGCAAGTTGAATCTCTCTTCAGACTAGCATGACAGCAAAGATGAGTGATCAACATGGAGTGATATTTTAATATTTCAAGCTACAGTGACTGTCTGATTAAATTTTTACCCTCATTATGCTCACCCCCCCCCCCACCCACACACACACACACATCAGGCTATTGTAATGATGCAGATGGGTGGAGTTGCCTGGCTGTCTACCAAGCGGCTGGCAGAATAATTATGCACTCCAAACCAAATAGCCATGAATTTCTAGCCTGATGGTGATACAGCAATGATGCAGCTTAATGTCATATGGTTTCTGAGATTATTGATATTAAATGCAGTCATGTGCTTATTTAAAGGAGATGGTTAATTTGGCAGAAAGGTATGGAATTAATCCTACTCTTGCATTTGAACTGCATACCCTATGAAATTTCCAACTTAGTAATATTAATAAGTGCATTTGCATAATTTTTCAATAATGTAATTAAAACATGTACCAACTCAACCAAACAGCCCAGTTACTTCTACATGTAGGGTAAGGCATGGGTGACATCTGCTGCTTATACTATTCTATCCATGTTTTGAATTGAGGAAGCTAATTTTGCATACTTTAAAGCCATAACAGCAAGAGGCACCATTTTTAAATTTGAGATTTTTGCACAGTTGTGTTGGTAATTGTCTGGTAAACTATGCCCGTACTACGAATGGGTAATGCTAAAAATGTGTATTTTTCATAAAAGAAGCAACTTTGTAAATAGAATCCGCCCCCCGTTGAAAATTTGAATGGCGGAACTGGAAATGCAAATTCTCTGTCGTCTATTGTAAAAATGTATATACGATTTTGTGGTGACTGCACATCTTTTAATACTGTACTCAAAAGTGTGTTTGTATGTGCTGGTAACGTACGTAAATCAATAACAAATTAACACCATTGCTTTGCCAGCATCATTCCAAATTACAGCTCTATTGATTTCATCAGTGGAGAGGAAAACCTCACATGCATTTCACCATTTAAATCAAAAGCTCCTATATAAAAATGGGGCACATTTTTCAAACTGTATGTACAAAATAAACTATCTCATTTAAACTTTCCTGCAACAAAAATCACAATGCAGAGTAAACGTTGATGATTTTTGGTACAAAAACTCAAAATCCGTTTCTAAATAATAAGTCCGAAACAGGGGTTAGGGTCCACTTTTACCAAGGTCATTTTTTTTCAACTCACCACCCCTCTAAAAAATAATCTTGCATATGGCCCTGCACGTAATGTATTAGGGCGTTTGATGTGCCAGTAATTTGAAATGGCAACCACAATAGGTTTTTTCCCTGCCACCGAGCTATCCACGATGAAGCAACTTTCAAAACACTTTGAGCATAACTTATGTTCATAACTGTATACGATATCTGCATTTCTTTCCATTGGAATATGCACAGATCATGTGGGTCATTAGGGTCCGTATGAAAACTACCTCAATTGGCAGTTCTCATCCCAATCTTTCATTTAAGGTATGTTTTCATCAACATCAACCCACATGATAACCTTTACAAATATTCATGGAAACAATGCATTTTGGGAAGACAGAATATTTTAATCTATTGTACACCCATAATGTTCTATGATGGATTGTAATGCTAAGTTGCATATATATATTTCTGTGAGCTAGTGATTTACAAACAAAGGAAGTCATTCAAGTTGAGAACATGCTAAAGTTTTCCCGTGATTTTTTAAATGGGGTTGATTTGGACCTAGGCATAGATCCCGTGTAGGGTGGCGTTTAATATGTACCCTAGGGGATTCATAGTCATTGCAATCATCTCCCCTCCATGGGAACCCTAGAAGTTGTATTTTTACCTAATTAAAATTTTTTTGGATTGCAGACTTTGTTGGATTTGAATCGTGACAACAGGTATCATATTGAAATTTCCTTTGGGAATAAGCCTACTAGGTGCCAATATGGCGGTCATCTCTCCTTTGAAAAATAGCAGGGTTTGCCATAATCTGCCATACAAACTTAAATGTCTTACGTACAACTTAGTACTCGCAGAGAAAAGTATTTCAAAGTATTTCTATCAAACATTAAAATCGTGTCAATTTAGTCCTCCAAATTTTACTGTTGGAATTCGTGTTTCCTACAGTACAATAACTAAAATCATGTAAAATCAATGGCTTTTTTTTGGCATAAAACCTATCATATAAATTTTAATTTATTGCTTACAACTTGGGTCTCACAGAGAAAAAGTAGTTCAAGATTGCTCTTTTTGTAATATTTAAATCTGTAAATTTAGTCCTCAAAAGCTGAATTTTACATGTTTTAAAAAAAATCTTAAAATCTGTTTGAATTTACCTTGCTTAACACTTAACTGCAAAAAGGGTTTGCACTCCAGTTAGTGTATAAGGGTGGGGGGCTCATTGGTACAAATTCATTATATAAACAACTTTTCCAAGGAGATTTTAAGATGTATTCCCCACAAAATGTTAGAAAGATTCAAAAACATCAAAACAATAAAAAAAATAAAAGAATTAGGGGCCTTGCTTTTAATTTTGGGCCAAAATGTGCGAAAAAGACCCAAATTCATTTTCTGCATTTACGGCACTGATTCCACTAGGCTTCTTCTTTTATCTCTTTATTGGTGAAGAGTGAACTAGATTTACCATATTAGCACAAACATAAATGTCTCATGCATTTTTTTAGGTTACTCCTACCATAGGTTCCTACCGTAACCGCTATGTATATTCTAGAAAATATTATGACCCCAATGCCTACTATACTTCCAAGAATTTTTAATTTTAACTTTGTGTCACTGTAATCGTATTCATTCATTCGAACCCAAACGACCAAAACACCGCGTATGTTCGTATCCTTACCCAGCGGAACGTAATGTTCCAATGCCCTTAACAACGGACATATACGCGTTTTAATGCCAGGACGCAGTAAATGGAGTGTCTGTCCATACGTTGAATGCCATTATGCTGTAATCACGCTCTCTGTGCGTACGCCGTGTCCCCCAGAATTAATACGATTATAGGTGTATGCATTATGAAATCGGAATCACATTAACTCTCATTAAGATTTGTTGATTTTTGTCATGGGCACTTAGTTCAATAAGGTGGCTCCTAGGGACCCATGCTATAGTGGATGAGCCAGAACATCTAAAGTAGCCTTATTGGTACCACCTAGGGGAGGTGGGGGGGGGGGCAAAAGAGGCATTTATACCATGGCTACCTCATACTACGAAATATACAAATGTACATTGGCCATTCTGTAGGGTACGGATTAAGCGCGCTAGGGGCTCGCAAAAGATTACGCGGGTCAAAATTGAAGTGGTCCCACTGATGTTTAATTGCTACCAAAATGTTTTGTATATCGCAAGTATTAAAAAAATTATAGTTTGTGCCATCTCTGCTTACCCTTTATGGAGTTATAAGCTGAAACCGGTTTATTGTAGTCAAAGGTTAAATTTTAGCTTCTACAGGCAAAACGACACGGTGGATTTAAATTTTTTTTGCAACCGATGCAAGCGCAACTAAAAGTTTAGACAAATACAACAATAATACCAATATGTTTGAAGCGTTACAAAACGCCGGCCGAAAAACAAAAATTGGGTCCCTAGGAACCCCCCTTAGCAGTTAAGTGTTAACGACGATACGCAAAGCATACTGTAAAAATCAATGTAAATCACTATGAAATGTTAATGTTAAGCAGCTGCAAAATTTGAAAATAATTAGAGCTTTGGGAGGGAAAACCTAAAGGCTGTTAAAAGGAGAAAAGGGTTTCCATATGACATTAAAAAATATTCGTAGTCTAGATTTGGTCTTGCTATGAAATAAAATAGGGACTCATGTTAAAACCACTAAGTAAATCACTGAAAGTTTGGATACAGGTGTAATTTGTTAACAAAAAGTAGCAGAGAGATGTTGGCCACCTTAAAGGGTCCTAAAATGAGCAGACGGTTTCAATGTGGTATTGAATAGCAAGTGATCTGGTAAGCAACGTTGCTGGAAATGTACACCACTTAACGTGCATGCCCCATGACTGAACTTGTGCCCTCATAGTCCATTGTGAGGTTTCATCCGATGGGCTTGCTAAAAATAGATGAATAAATGCATGTTGAATACAAATTTGTCTAACTCTACATATGAATGGATTAACAGACATTGTGACTTGCAAATGTCTTTTCAGACCTAATATTTCACAGGGTGTTTTTAGCAACAACTGTTGTTTATACTAAAGTTAAGGACCACGTACCAGTTGAAACTAAAGGTGGGTAGAATGAGTGTTGTTCAGCTGGCACTTCTTGGGAAGTGTATAAACACGGGAACATCCTCTTTTTAAAGATTAGAACCATAATGTTTAAAAAGCGTTTGAGTAAATAAATGTTAGCTGTGATATAATTGCAAAAGGGAATATGTGTATATGTTTTACTATATTAGCTTAAACATGCACAATTTTTGAACCTTTTCAATCATTTCTTATTTAAAGGCACTATCGTGATCCGCCACTAAGTGAAGGACCGTACCAGTGGAAATAAAGGTGGATGTAGAGATGAGTGTTGGTCAGGTTGGCACTTTCTTTGGAAGTGTATAAACACGGGAACATTCTCTTTTTAAACAATTAGAACATAAGTTTTAAAGCGGTTGAGTAAATAAATGTTAGCTTGATCTAATTTGCAAGAAAAGAATGGACAATCTGTTTATATGTTTTACTATATTAGCTTAAAAAAACATGGCACAATTTTTGAACCTTTTCAATCTTTCTATATTTAAAAGCACATCAGTGATCTGCCCTAAGTAGTCAAAATATTTGAAACTTGTAGGAATAGCTTAAAAGTGTAGGATAAGTCATTAGAAGCTCATAAAAGAACTGAATGAAGAACTGATGAAAAGGAAGAAGACAGGAGTATTCAAAGATATAAATCTCCAACAAGGGTTGTAGAAGTCCGTACAGACAGTAATAATTCTGTCGTCTTAGGCTGCTTTTGGTCGGTTCACTTTGTAGGGCATGTTAGAACACCTAGATGCGTATACAGCCAAACGTGCTCCAAAGAACCACTGGCCCAAGACATGTTGGCCCAATTGACGTATGACACATACAGGACCTTTGACCCTAATTTCTCAAAATGCAGGCCCGGGGGGGGTCGCAAAAAAGTTTTAATTTGCTGTGTGGCTATTGGAAAGTTTAAAGTAGGAAAATCACTGCAGTTTCATGCCCTATGTTTATTGGATTTCACAAAGACTTGCATCGTGAACACATCGTTAAGTTAAAGGGATTCCTAAAAACCTTATGATGAGTCTCATTCCGATGGGGTATTACATGAGGTTTTTTTAAATCACCCTCGTCACACCATTTGTGTTCCATGCTGACGAATGTCCAGAAAGGACTATGAAACAAGCACTGTTAGCCGTGTGGCTCGTGTGAAACACATTGTCTCGTCAAAATGCAATCCTGCTCAGTTGTTTTTAATGCCTATATAAGACCCTTCTTTGGTTTATTGAGTTCAAAGGTCAGCACTATGAGACCAAGCGTCATCTGAAGTCACTTATAAAATTGGTAGAAAATAAATTGGTCTCATTGAAAATTTATAAATGAATTGGAACCAAACTTGGATCATAGAGGAAAAGTGTAGGACCTTCTATTTTAATAAAGCCAAAGATCACATTACAAGGCCAAAGGTCAATCTGAGATCAACATTTTAAAATAGGTGAAATTTGAAATTGGTTTCATTTGAAAATTTGAGTTTATCTTGAGAGCCAAACTTGGTAAGGCAGCCAAAGGTCATCTGAGGTCAAAAGTCCTTAGAGGGCAAGTTGAAGAACACTTATATCCCAAATTTATCATTTTAATTTATCATTAATTATGAAATTTGGCGGGGACATTACACATGTATTCGCTTCTGTATCCATTACGTTCCGTATGAACTTCTCGTAAATATGTATTCCACTATTTCCATGTACTGATATTTTGTGTTGTAAAATATCACCTGTACTCATGATGAACTCAGCATGATTATTTTCACAATTGTATTAAATTATATATTAATATTAGCCTGAGTACAAATAAAATGGGATTGTTTAGAAGTAGTGTTGGACTGACTTGGCTGTGTGTACTACGTATGTACTATTTATCAAAATACCTTTTACAAGTCGTACGTACATGAAGAAGGGGCGGGCTTAGCAGCCCACTTAGCAGTCGATCACAGATCACGTTATGGAAGCCATAAGGCCAAACGTTATTGCGCAACGCGTTGCAGCAGAAAGTAGCAAACGCGTTGCCAAAATGTCACGACGAGTTGCTGTGTCGGCCAATTAAAATGATCATTTTCTGTGACGTATTTCAAAAAATAGACCACAATGCGTTGGCAAAGTAATTTATAGCAACGCGTTGGGGAAACCACAACGCGTTGCCAAGCATTCACAACGCGTTGCGCCATTTCGGCACGCGTTTGCCGGCATCGGCCCAATAAAAATCATGCATTTCTGTGAAGTATTTCAAAAAAATAGATCCACAACGCGTGCGGCAATACGTTATGACCCTTATGGCCTTCACCAACGCCGTTGCAAGCCTTCACACGCGTTGCGAGCTTCAAAACACGTTGTAAACTTTCACAAACGCGTTGTGAAGGCATAGGGTCATAAGCGTATTGCCGCCAACGCCGTTGTGAAGGTTTGCCACGGCGTTGTGAAGGTTCGCAACGCGTTTGAGATTGATATTTTTGAAATAGTCACAGAAAGAAATTTCATGATTTTGATGGCCGACACCCGCACGCGTGACGAATGTCGCAACGCGTTGCTTTGAAATGTCGCAACGCGTTGTGACTTTTTTCACAACGCGTTGGACAATACTTATGACCCTTAGGCTTGTGGACCTTAGCAATTCCGCGTTGTGAAGCTTGCACGCGTTGTGAAGCTTCGCAACGCGGTTTGTGAAGGTTTGCAAACGCGTTGCAACAAAGGATCTAGCAAACGCGTTTGTGAGTTTCATTTTTTGAAATACGTCACCAGAAATTCATGATTTTGATTGCCTACACCGCAACGCTTTGTAGGAACTTGTGTTCGCAACGCGTTGTGAAAGTGTAGCACAACGCGTTGCGGAAAATGTCGCAAATCACGCGTTGCGGCAATACGTTATGGCCGTTATGGCTTGCCATACACGTCTACACGCATCACGTTTCAAGTACGCTTATCTGTAAAAAGGTACTTGTGACAAAGAGTATTTACTTGTTTGTACTTACTAACCCCAAATTTGTTTCAAACACCGTAGTAATTAGCCAACCCAGGAGGGCATACATGATCTCCAAACTGTAAGCTATCAGTGATGAAATTGGGAGTTGTGTATGATGACAAGAGGATGTAAGCAATGAAATAAAGTGATTAAATTGTATTGTTCCCAGGATATGGGATCTCAATGATAGTGGTACAGATGTGACTACAGTGGTTCACAAAAAATCATTGACGTTGACCCATGTTTATAGTGGACAAAATTATCCAAAACTGATACATATTAAAGGGGCAATGAGAGATTTGAGGGAACCTATTTTGTGT
>JAMKCH010042807.1:0-29414 GCA_023653785.1 Ophioderma brevispina
TAGCGTGCCATGTGCAAGATATCTCCCTATCGGGGCTGCTTCAACCAGGGCGACATGCAGAAACAGTCAAAATTTCCAAGGGTTGAATGTATGCATAATGAGAACGCCGCAAGTTTATTACATCCCGGGGCAATTCAATTATGGTACCAATATATAGGTTAAACCTTCGGGATTTGCCATAAAATGTGTCCACTTATGACAAAATGTTTGAGAAATGATTAGAAGGAAGAAAGTTCAAAATATTACACGCCAAACTGTAGCGATCAAAGGCCAAAAAGAAACAAAAATGGATACGGAACGATGCAGTAAATCCTCAGAACTTTTACTCATAATTCCGATTTTGACGTGGAAAGTAGACATCAATGATAGATTGGTTTATTTGCTACACATATCCTTACGATTGCGCATGTGGGGATATTTTTGCAGCTTCTACACATGTAAAGGGCCATTCTTCGGTCACGTTTGTGCACCAAAAACGAAGTTGTAATAAAATCTTGTGTATTTCCATATTCTCAACTATTTCAAACACTTTCATTACAATGTCATCAGTAAAAAACTTGCAAAGAGCAATGTTACTCCTAGTATGCAGATTTCCTGTGTTGAAATAGTGCAAGTCTGCTAAATTTGGCAACTTCGCCCCAAACTTTCAAAAGACACATGGAAATCAAGTTTAAGCCAGTCTTTATTAAAATTAATTGTTGTTTTCTTGTTTAAATTGATCATATTCACATTTTAACTGATAATAAAAGTTAACACTGCTACCTCCCTTCATTATGACCAGAAATTTATGTCCTTCAAATACTAAAATGGTGAGTGCCGGTCACGTGTGTGACAGTAATTAACTTTTGAAAGAAGAAAGATCTAAACCATTTATTATGTATAACAGAAGGTACATATAAACTGGCTTTTGACATGAAATATAAACATTACTTAGACAGGGGTTTTCTAGTAATAAAAACTCCTTTGTCTTTTTGGTCACGTGTGTGACATATCGAAGTCAATTAAAATTCTTTGTTAATTACTTGGCTATTTCCTATAAATTGGTAATTTTTCCAACATAATTTTGAAAATTGATGTCCTTTGGCAGTATTTCATACAAAATGAACAGCTATTCACTATAAAACTAAATAAGCAAAATGGTGTAATGATCTCACGTTTTTATCCCAAAATATTAAACACGTTCATTTATGCAAATGAGGGTATTTGAGTTGAACATATTGTTTAAAAATATCATGTAGGAAACTTGGAAGAATGGTTAACACCATTAACTTCATTTTTTATCAAAAAGGTTTACTTTTTTGAAGAATGACACTAAATACAAATTTCCAATGATTCAACAACACGGCTGTTTCTCAAATATTCTGACGTCATGCTATCTCTATCGATACGGGCGGCGAATTTTCCTACACAGTTTTGTAAGTGCCTTAGCCGTTCGTTGCTAAAATTACCGTAGGTTATAGTAATCAATGATTTTTTAAATTTTTACTGGAACTAACATGATGACATGCCTAATTTTGTTGAACATGACCGTTGACCCTTTAACCGTTGCTTACTCAAGCATTTACCATTTAATTTTAATTTTAAGCTATTTACGTAAAGAGTGTGCCAAAAACTATAACATTCAGAACAGAATATTAAAAATATTACTTGTGTAAATCTAACTATCCTATGTACTCCATGAACGTCTATTTGTTTTTTCATCAATTCCATTTTACCCCATCATATTTGAGTTTTGAGATCGAGAGATACAATCACTTAATTGAAAGAGTATAACTTTTATTTGCATCAATTTCACCTGGATATGTTTAATCTTGGTAAGTAGTGAACAGGTAGTGGACAGACATTGGATTTGGTGTATACCTTTCAAAGAAATGTGAACAGATTAACATTTATATGTTTTAATTCGGATAGTAATATTGATTGTAAAAAGTTGCATTGTGTCCCTGATTCAAGTTGAAGCATTACACATTTAGCATTTTGTGCATGTGTGTGTGTGTGTGTGTGGGTGTGGGTGTGTGTGTGTATGTGTGTGGGTGGGTGTGTGTGTGTATATGTGTGTGTGTGTGTGTGTGTGGGTGTGTGGGTGGGAGGGGGTGTTTGTGTTATATATAAATATTCCAGTATAACATGCAAGATGCTGCAGTATAACATACAATTAATTAATTTAGGAAAGTACTTTTAAAAGGTATTTGACATTTTAAAACTTCGTAAAATATAAATTGATTGTAAAGTATTTTTCTTTTGCTTTGGCGTTGATCTGTGACCTAAATCACCAAGCATGAAAAAGCAAATGACCGACTGGTAACAAGGTGTAATTCATAACGCCCAGGTATCCTGGGTGATTTAAGTTAATGGGGCTCTTAATTGTGGCCTGTCCTCGATCAGAGATAAGAACATCTCTACGTGTAGGGATCTCATATTAGCTCGACAAACAAGACGTAGGTCACGTTTACCTAACAGCATCTTTTGTCACCATGACTTCATTAGAAAAATAGCTGCTTTTAATCAAAGGCCGGTAAGAATACTCATGTACCAAAAATGGATACACTACGTTACATTTTTCGTAGTGAGTTATCTATAGTTAGAAAAGATACACAGTGAGCCATTAAAAGTAAGAAAATTATTTTTAAAATACGGCAAAATTTTATTTGAAAATTTAAGTATTTTATGCAACATTTTGGCACGTCACAATTTTTTTTTTATTTCTCAAAAATTGTAAACAATTTTCCGTCCACATTCACTATCTGTGCGAATCATCATGTGACAAAATGATCTCTCAGCAGTGTTACATAGGCTGGTATAATATTCCATCAGAAATATAAAGATAACTTACTCAACACAGTGAAACACATTTTACTGAATTTGTATTGAATAAATCACTTTGGATATAAAGACAATTAATACTACTTGTTTTTTCTTTATCAAGGTCAGATTAAGTTAATGTAGACGTCTCTGCTGGTTGAAAAAGCTGTCTAAACAAAACAAAAAACATGAAGTACCATGAAATATGACTTTGTATTTATTGTCCTAACGAATGTGCTAAACTTAGACATTATATGTATAATGTATAAAAGCGAGCGAATGTAAGCAGCGATCGAAACATTACCTTCTGAACGCTTTACAATTTGCTGAACTTTGTGTAAAGGCGACGAAACATATGGCTGACATGTGTATACATGGTCCACCTGACAGATGACATACATTTGCGACAGAAATGGGTTACACATTAGTCTATCGTTCAGGAAACGGTTACAAAATCACAATTGCAAAATGTCATTTTAACAATATAAAGCAGGTGTTTAATATATTAATAACGTTTTTATCATAGACATGACAGAGCGGCCGCTTTGAGGATTGTTGATCCTTGTCCCCCTGAAAACTATTATAGTACGTGCAACCGCCACCTCGAAAACAAAATAAATCGTATGTGTAAATATACCGTTCTGATGTTTTTCGCTAGGAAAGCGTTGGGCACCTTTCGGACCTAACACCTATAGATAATATCTATCGCTCCTGTACCAACACTGGCTTGTTAGCTCAATTGGTAAGAGTTCCGCGCTGGTAATACGGAGGTTGCCAGTCCGAGTCCCGACAATTGCGCACATGTTTTCTTTTTAACAGTTGCGTGCGCTGGTTATCTCCATGGAAAGAGTTAATTAATGTTCATTTTGGTTACCAGTAAATCAGTCCAGGACAATCCATTCAGTGTTTATGCTGAGTTTAATATATGATTAACCCAAAAATTATACGTTACAATTTAGAAAATATACACAACAAATAAGGATTCGATAACCACCCCCCAAAAAAAATACAGCAGAACAGGGAATAGAATATTCGTTGAATATCTCACTACAAGTTTACAAACACCCCATTACTGATACTCGTTGTTGTAGAGCTTCGGTTCTGTAGGAGTTAAAGGTGAAACGTCTTAGGGAATTAGCAAAACGTTTGGCATTTCTTAAAGGGGGATTGTCCGATTTTTAAGTCTATAAAGTTTCATCTTGATAGAATGGCCTTCACCCCAAAACCCCATCTGTAAAGTTTCGCGCCGATATTTCAATCCGTTTTGATGTGAGAGCCCAAAACGTAATTTTGTAAGCCCATAGAGTAGTTTGTAAAATTAATATTGGTCGACCAAAATGGAGTACATTTTCGCTCATAACTTCCAAACCAATCATTCTTTAGCAAACTTTTAGCAAACAATCTTTAGCCCTAAGATTTCATTAGGTAAATGAGAAAAATAGTAGTTTTCCTCAGAAACTAAAATTTTGACCTCTTCCGGTAGAATCTTTGGTCCTGGGGACAAGGCTATAAGCGATTGATGCACGTTAGTCTATAAGAGATTCACTTAGCGCTCGCTTAAAATTGTTGTATACCTGAGCCACACATATTTAGTTGATTCCTTATACAAATTTACAGCGTGGAAAAACTTAAATGTCTTAAAAGCAACACAAATATTGATCTGATATGCCTTCCCTGCAAAGCGATTTGTTCCAGAATTACTTCATGGCGTTACAGATCCGATGGATGGCACATTTCGTCGCCATTATCGGACTGAAGTAGGAGGCATTATTTACCTTTTTATCTAAAAGTGGTGTCCCAAATTCCATTTGAAACCTTGGCCATCTTAAATTTTGTATCAGAGTAACGACCGATTCCTTATCAATCTAGAATTTGTATATGTCTATGGCGGGTATAGATAAAACTGGGATCGCTGACTCATTCATGTCAAACTTGAAAATATAATGGCGACTTGCATTTTTCTTTGAATAACAATTTCCAATTTCAAGGTGATTCATTCAAGTGTGGATCTTTCTGTTTGATTGTTGTGGGGATTTGCGCTTACATATGTCGATGTAGTGCATAAATCATGTAATTTTTAACAATGTAAATTTATGTATTTCGTTTTAATTTTGTCATAATGTTGTTGGTAGCTATATATCTTTCAATTTTAATGATGCATATACTTAAAAAAAATAATGTCTTAAGTATATTGTACTTTTATGCGTACACTGGACCCTACTAAAAATCAGCCCTCTTGAGTAGGTTACCCTGTTAAAATATGGTTAATAAATAAATAATAAATAAATAAATAAATAAATAAATAAATAAATAAATAAATAAATAAATAATTAAACAAGTAAACTGCTTGCAAGAATCAATTGATTGTGCATTACGGACACAATATGGTTTTCTCATGGATCCTATACATCAGAGATTTCGAAATATAAAAATAATCACTTGATAATTAAAGATAGTCACCTAAAGGGCTCAATTACAAAATTTGAGATGAAACGGATTATTTGTTTTGATGTAGTAAACATGTATGTGTAGTATGTACCATTTATGTGTAGTATGGCAAAAATTCCGGATCCGGAATTTTATTACCAAGTTGTGATTTTTTTATATGAAGAACATCGATTTGAGCTTAGCTATTTCACATATAGATTAGTATGTGCACAATGATTACGTACATGCAACAAAAACATGATTTGTTAGAAAATTGATGGCGCCATCATCTGGGAATTTCTGAGTCAGCATTTAAATGCTGCGTGCGAGGGTAGCGAGCAAGAAAGAGTTTTGCAAAAAAGGTCCACTTTCGCGAAATTCATCTTTTGCATTCATTCGACGGTGACGCCAGCAAACGATGATATTGATTGATTTCCATTGACATTTTCATGATACGACTTCCACTCGCAGCGGTAAATATCACTACTATCAGCTTGTATTGATGAAATGGCAAGCATCAGCCAGTTTATTTTCCTTTGGTGTTGCTATTGCAACGATATCAACATTTACATGGATTCAGATTTTGCATTTTTATATGGGTTGTGCAAAATTAATATATTAAAAAAAAATAAAGTCAGCTTCCATGTAATCTACACAGTTTTTTCAACCTTTACGCACAATTGCTAACCATCTTCTCCAAACATAACTAAAATTACCTGAAGTGAATTATTTAAAAAAAGTCACATTTTGAGGAAATATCGTACCAACCCTTTCTCATAACCGCTACTTCATTCCTTCATTTGCCTTTAATGCTCTTGTCCTTCAAGACAACGCCGTTTATACTGCACTTAAGATTACCACTCTTAGGTATATTTATCTTTCACTACGTATCTTGCAAACCAGACACAGTGGATTGCACTCAATTTACAAGATATATACACTTGCCCTTGCATTTCAAGCTGGATTATCGCTAATAGCGAGCTTTTAGGAATGTTAAAATATACATTTTCAGCTTCAACTCTTGTCAATACGGTATAATCAAGAAATGTGACTTAACAATCTCGTTGAAAGAAAACATGCATTTCCTTAGATCAAGTTTACTGCTTGATTCTATCCTCCCCAATTCCTTCTTGATTACAGCATGTTATTTAAAATTGTATATATCTCTTTTAAAATCCAACAAATAGCAAAATTATAATCGTTGCATTGAAAGGATATTTTGGCTTATTGCTGGAATTTTATTTGAGAATGAAAGAAATGCACAGCGAGATCAGAAGGCAAATGAATAGTCCTCTTATATGTATTGTTCATTAAGTAGTGGTAGCAGCTGGAATTATCTAACTAAATCACAAAAATTCTGAAAATAGACCCTTTTAGAAGTTTTTTTAGAGTTTTCCTATTATGATCAAAAACCCCTCCTCGCTGTCATAGCGTATTTTCAATACACTAAGGACAAAGTGTATGTCTGTGTCTGCCAATATGATTAATGGCAGTTTTTTATCGATAACCTGTGTAAAAATGGCGTTTAGAGATTGCAGATTTTCCCCCAAATTAAAACTTCTGCGCACTATGCTTATACGCATGCCTGTAAAGATTACTGCCATTCTGTCATTATGTATGTTGATTTGGTCAATGGATAAGTCAGTACAAGAAGTTGTTGATATTTAGGAAAAATTAAGTAAACAAGCTACAACCTTTAGGTGACAATATGCCAGGGGGGAGTCTGGGGAGGGGAGGTAATCCATTAACACAAATGTTTTTATGGGGTGCTTCAAACTTAACCGCTGATTTATTGTCGGTTTGTGGCAGTTTAATCGCATTTCATTGTTTAGAACAATAAAAACCGGTTCCATAACCGGGTGGAACCGGCGAGCAAAATTGTTGGAGTTTTGAAGCGACTCCTAAACACGTAAAGGGCTGCTATCTCGACTCCTAAACACGTAAAGGGCCGCTATCACGAGTGAACTCAAGATGGGAAGTGCACGCGACTCAATGACACGTGTTTCTTTTGTTGTTTGCTTGCTGCTAGGAATACAGTTCAATTAACTCCACTTAAAGGTACGAAGCTGTATGGACAAATCCGACCAGGCAAGTGATGGTCAAGGTCCGCCATTAATGAGGGTGGTTTCCAACCCAAAACCTACCAAATTTGTTTTGTACGTATGTACCACGCTTCAATGAATATAATTCAAAATCCGCTATAGGTGCCAGTGACGGGTAGCCTGTAGGAATGTGCAAAACCAATTGGTGTATAACTATATATGTCTACAGCAAATACATGGCATGTGACGTATTCTACTTACAGCGATAATGTAAAGCTCTATACATTGTGAAAGGCGCGATATACAACAAATCATAGTATGTGTTGGAGGGGTTCAGAAACGTAAACCGGCATCGTAAAACAATGACGCTCATATACGGCGAAAGTAGGAAACAATAATGATGATAAAAAGTTATTATATTTCTTATATTTAACAAAAGACCTGGAACTATCCTTGACCATACTCATTTTATTGACCATTATTTGCTGAATTGACTGATAAATATAGATCGGGTGTCAATTTTCATGACCTTCATACTTCATTAATTAACAGTTCATGCGGGGAAAAGCAATCTCAACCAAATGTGGCTATTCGTCTAAAATTCAGGGAAAAGAAGATTAGACACGCAATTTCCCTAAAAAATTAGGTATTCTCAAATTATGGACAACCGAAAGAGTTGCCTTCGAACAAGATAGACTTATGTCGATTACCTTCATCGCTATTGCTGGTTAAATCAATCATTCATTTATGTAGTGAAAACGTGACTGAAATTTCATATGAATTAAAAATTTGAAAGGAAATAATGGATTTCCGCATGAAAAGTTAATCACCTAATTAGGTATTAAGGTAAGGAGAAGGCAGCCTACTGTAGCGGTCGATCCGCTCGCCTTTCACCGATGCGACCCACATGTTCGATTCCCTGCAGAGCTAGTGTCGTACGTGAATTTGGTTTCTACCCCATACCAGTCCTCGCAGGTTTTCTCCTAAAAATTCGATTTCTTCCCTAATTTAAAACTGAATTTCTTTCCATAAATCGCTCCTGGTTTTTTTTCTTCTTGCTTATAGTTGTGTTGTAGCAGGCGTGTAGGCACTCCACAGAGGCGCCTGAGCACTTCGGTGGATATGGCGCACGTTCTAAGAATTACTAATAAGAGTTAATTGTAGTTTTAAAACATTAGATTAATTTATCAACCAGACACTGCAACATGCAAAAAGTCATAATAACAAATTAATTTCAAATTGAACTATGGATTATTGACTACATATGAAGCAATGGATACCAAAGTTGTGAGTTTGTTGTGTTTTTCAAACAGATGCTATTCCCAGATTGTCATGTCATGGTGGACCGAAAATGAGATAACCTCAATGTAGGACAGCAGTCTTAAAAAAATAGAACTGATTCTGAGACATCCGAAATATAATTTGAATGATAAATCAGGTGGTTTGCGCAATAAAGGTATTTCGAACGTAGGACGGTGAAAAATTTACCAACAAGAACAAAATGGAATTCGTCCTCGATATCGTCTTCATTACAGAGGACACAAAGACGGTTTTCACGATCAATAATCTGCCATCTACTCACCTCAATCAACAATGAGTGATTCGAACACCTCAGTCGGCTTAGCGTTTTTCTGTGAGATTGAATTTCAACAGAAATCAAATATCTTTCAGCAGGGTTTAGAAGGGTTTTAAATTCTCTGTGGTTGTGCAAATTAATATATTCAAAATAAAGTCAGCTTCCATGTAATCTACACAGTTTTTCAACCTTTACGTACAATTGCAAGCCACCTTCTCCAAACATAACTAAAATTACCTAAGTTGCATTATTTAAAAAAAAAAAACACATTTTGAGGAAATACGTAACCACCCCTTTTCTCTCATAACCGCTACTTTCAGTCCTTCTTTGCCTTTAATTCTCTTGCCGTCAAGACAACGCCGTTTACTGCCCACTAAATTACCACCGTAGTATATTTACTTTCACTCGGACTTGCAAACAGACATAGCAGATTGGCAACTCATTTACAGATATATACACTTGCCCGTGCATTTCAAGCGGGATCTACCGCTAATAGCTAGCTTTTAGGATGTTAAAATCTACATTTTCAGCTTCACTCTTGTCAATACGGTCTAATCAATAAATGTACTTAACAATCTCGTTGAAAGAAAACCTACATTTCCTTAGATCAAGTTTACTGCTTGATTCATTCTAAGCCTCTCCAATTCCTTCTTGATTACACATGTATTTAGATGGGTATATTCCTTTAAAAATCCATCAATACCAAAATTATATGCGTTGCCTTGAAGGATTTTGGGCTTATTGCTGGAATTTTATTTGGAGATGAAAGAATGCACTCGAATCAGAAGGCAAATGAAATAGTCCTCTTATAGTATGTCTTAAGTAGTGGTTAGCAGCTGGATTAGCCTAACGAAACCAAATTCGAAAATATACCCTTTTAGAAGTTTTTTTTTAGAGTTTTCTATTATGATCAAAACCCCCTCCTCGCTGTCATACGTATTTGCAATACACTAAGACAAGTGTATGTCTTTGTCTGCCATATGATTAACATTGCAATAATCGTTCTTTGCTTTTTTTTACAATAAATGGATCATGATGATGGCATTCTTTATCGATAACCGTGTAAAAATGGCGTTTAGAGATTAACAGATTTTTCCCCCAAATTAAACTTCTGCGCACTATGCTTATACGAATGCCTGTAAAGATACTGCCATTCTGTCATTATTTATGTTGAATTTGGTCAATGGTAGTCAGTACAAGAAGTGTTGATAGTTGGAGAAATTAGTAAGAAACAAGCGACACCTTAGGTGACAATATGCGGTGGGGGGGAGTCTTGGAGGGAGGTAAGCCCATTCACAAATGCTTTTTTATTGGGTGCTTCAAACTTTACCGCTGATTTA
This sequence comes from Ophioderma brevispina, assembly GCA_023653785.1. NCBI lineage: Eukaryota > Metazoa > Echinodermata > Ophiuroidea > Amphilepidida > Ophiodermatidae > Ophioderma > Ophioderma brevispina. The sequence goes on from JAMKCH010042807.1 coordinate 10,188, forward strand.
ATTGTCGGTTATGTCAGTTTTATCGTCATTTTCATTGTTTTAGAACAATAAAAACCGTTCCTACCCGTTGACCGGCTAGCAAATTGTTGTAGTTTTGACACTAAACTATAAACTAAAGGGCTTGCTATCTCGACTCCTAAACACGTAAAGGGCCGCTATCACGAGTGAACTCAAGATGGAGTTCACGCTGACTCATGACCCGTGTTTCTTTTGTTTGTTTGCCTGCGGCTAGGAATATCCGTTCATTAACTCCACTTAAAGTACGAAGCTTTAGGACAAATCCGACCGCAAGTGATGTCAAGGTCCGCGCCCCATTAATGAGGGTGGTTTTCCACCCCAAAACTACCAAATTTGTTTTGTACGTATGTACCAACCGCTTCAATGAATCTAATTTCCCCAAAATCCTCTATGTGCCAGTGACGGTAGCCTGTAGGAATGTTCCAAAACCAATTGGTGTCTAACTATATATGTCTCCAGCAAATACATGGCATTGACCGATATTCCTACTTACAGCGATAATAAAGCTCTATACATTGTGAAAGGCGATATACAACAAATCATAGTATGTGTTGGAGGGGTTCAGAAACGTAACCGTCATCGTAAAACAATGAGCTCATATACGGCAAGTAGAAACAATAATGATGATAAAAGTTATTATATTTCTTATATTTAACAAAAGACCTGGAACTATCCTTGACCATACTCATTTTATTGACCATTATTTGCTGAATTTACTGATAAATATAGATCGGGTGTCAATTTTCATGACACATATACGTCATATAATTAACATTCTGGCGGGTAAAAGCAATCTCAACCAAATGTGGCTATTCGTCTAAAATTGAGGAAAAGAGATTAGACCGCAATTTCCCTAAAAAATTAGGTATTCTCAAATTATGGACAACCGAAAGAGTTGCCTTCGAACAAGATAGACTTATGTCGATTACCTTCATCGCTATTGCTGGTTAAATCATCATTCATTTATGTAGTGAAAACGTGACTGAAATTTCATATGAATTAAAAATGGAAAGGAAATAATGATTCCGCATGAAGTTAATCACCTAATTAGGTATTAAGGTAGGAGAAGTCATCCTACTGTAGCTGTCGATACGTCGCCTTTCACCGATCGACCCAAAACACAGGTCCGATTCCGCAGAGCTTAGTGTCGTACGTGAATTGGTTGCTACCCCCTACAATTCCTCTCAGGTTTTCTCCTAAAAATTCGATTCTTTCTTCCCTAATTTAAAACTGAATTTCTTTCATGAAAATCGCTTTCCTGTTTTTTTTTCTTCTTGCTTAATAGTTGTGTTGTAGCAGGGCTTGGAGCACGCCCCGAGGCGCCTGAGGCACTTCGGTGGATAGGGCGACGTTCTTAAAATTACTAAGAAGAGTTTAATTGTAGTTTTAAAACATGATGAATTTACACCCATACACTCAACATGCAAAAAGTCAATAATAACATTTAATTTCAAATTGAACTATGATTAATTGACTACATATAGAAGCAATTGATACCAAACGTTTGTGAGTTTGTTGTTTTTTTCAAACAGATCTATTCCCAGATTGTCTTTCATGGTGGAACCGAAAATGATATAACCTCCCAACAAAAATTTAACTTACAGCAGTCTTAACCAATAGAACTGATTCTGAGACATCCGAAATATAATTTGAATGATAAATCAGGTTGGTTTTGGCGCAATAAAGTTATGTCGAACGTAGGACGGTTAAAAATTTACCAACAAGAACAAAATGGAATTCGTCCTCTATATCGTCTTCATTACAGAGGACACAAAGACGGTTTTCACGATCAATAATCTGCCATCTACTCACCTCAATCAACAATGAGTGATTCGAACACCTCAGTCGGCTTAGCGTTTTTCTGTGAGATTGAATTTCAACAGAAATCAAATATCTTTCAGCAGGGTTTAGAAGGGTTTTAAATTCTCTGTGGGTACATAATTTATCAAGTGTACAAACATCGGCAAACCATTCTTGACTAGCAACGTCTTTCAATCTAGCATAGAAGAAATAAAAAAAACCTCTTGAAAACCAATATCGTGGGTGATCCAAACAACACCCATCAAAAAACTAAAGTATTTTTTATATGAGAAGCCCAAGTTACGATACCACGGCTATCAAGACTGTACAACATCTTGTAACATTTGTTGGGGTAACGGTAGTTTGACGTACTCAATATTTTACCCCAATAATTAATACATCGAAAGACGCTCATTCTTGAAATATGGAGTGAAAGGAAGACCCAGTCTTTGAATGAGATGCCTCTGATTACAACAAGAGTTTTTCACCTTGCTGAGCTAAGATTGATGTTTCCCTATGCGTTACCTGTTACCAAGATATCTGGTATGAACTCACACATTGAATTTCATTAGCATTCAAAAACCATCTTTCATCACGCCCCAAACGCCCACATCTGCGAAAAACTATAACTATTAGTTCAGACAAAATATGACTTGAGTAGGAAAAAATAGCACAAAGCTAAGTAATCATATCCACAGTCTCAATTAGTGATAGAAACTGTTTATGTTCAAATTTGCTGCACATTGCTGCATGATCTCCATCCAAGTGTAATCTCTCACTAATATTTGTTGTAGTGTGTATCTCTCATGAGTATGATTACGAGTACGAATACTTGGCACTGAATATTAAGAGTACGAGTACTTGGCCCTGGGTACAAGTATGAGTACGAGTATTTGGCCCTTAGTACAAGTATGAATATGAGTATTTGGCCATGAGTATCTAGGTTTGAGTACGAGTACGAGAACGTAATTTGTACCTGTATTGAGTCCTGGGTACGAGTACTTGTACTCGAGTACTACAAGATGTACTTCATACAGCAAGCAAGAGCGCAACATATGCCGTAGAGAATAAGTATACTAATCTTAACCTATATATACTCCGACTACTCAAATTTCCATCGGAAATTAACAGTTTTGAGGATTTTTAACTAAATCTATTTAAAAAAGCCAAATTCAAAGGAAAATGGACAATGACAAACATGCAAAAGTCAACTTCAATTAGCGTCATCTCTGCAAATACACCATACACGTGACCCAAGAACATGATCAGATTGCTGTTCGTAATTTTTGTTTTTTAATTTTAATTGTCAGTATCTTATTTACATATGCGTACTTATTACTTGTTTCTTCGCGTATTTTACAAGTATCTCTAAGCGCAGGTATTATTATAATCGCTATATTAAATTTGCCTCTCGTACGTTATTTTGATATATTGGATTTACCTTTCTATCATTATTTTGTCATTGGTTTACTAAGATCGACCTCAAATTGGAATACACGAGCAGCCAGAACCAATCAAAAATACTAACCCTCATATTTAGATGAAACCTGACAGTATACTACCCGATAGCAATATTGTTTCAAGGATGTTTATTACTGTATTTTTTTCGAATGTGCCATTATTAATCTATTTGGATAAAACCCTCATGTATTCCAAGAGCAATTAACGATTTTGGTTATTTCTTCCCGGCATCTGTCATGAGTACATACTTTATTTCTGTATGTTCCGTCATAAGCGACATGATAGAGCTATTGGAATGTTAGATGTTTAGAGTTTTAATTACAGATTTACTAACCTGGGAGAGACAGGAAAATAAACAAACCCTCAATACGAACCAGCCACTATATGCTGGTAAAGGAAGAAAAAATCTCATTGAAGTTCCTTGACATCATGGAACTTAATAAAACGAAACGGAGTTTCTCGCATTAGGTAGGGGCCAATGAAGTCAATGTTATGTTCCCGTACATTTTGTGCAAAGAATATGAGGCAATACTTGACTTCATTTTTCCATTCTTCATTATTCGTTAATTTGAAGAAACAGTCATTTCATCATCAAACCTTCGGCATGCACATCCTAATAGCTAACGATAATTGTGTCAAAACCACACCCTACCCTACATTTAAAATTATTTTTGCAACTGTTCTTTGATTAAAAATCTACTAAAACACATTCACAAGATGTTATCACAAGAAGAACCTTGATATTGTCTTTAAAAAACACAAATAATGACTTTTTAAGGGATTTTTCAGCATCCCAAACCGGGCCAGAAAATCATAACGCGGCGGGTTACGGGAAACCTAACATCATTTCATTCATTCATTCATTCATTTCAACTTATTTTACCACGGAGGCCCAGTTCAACCATAAGGCTGTTTTTTCACTAGGGCCGTGGATACACCTTACAAAGGTAAACATACAATGTATGTGATAACAACAAAATTTAACAAGAAAACATGTACAAAGGCTTAGATGAGTGCCTTAAAATTATTCTTAAATATACTGAATGTTGCTGATTTTTGAAGTGTTTAGCGATCAAGATTGTTTCCAATTAATGCACCGCCCTGTAGGATAGACATACGCTTCTTGTACTCCTTTTGGGTTGCGGAATTGTAACATTAAACATGCCTGTAGCTAAATTCTAATTATTGCTATAAATGAACAAAGCCATGACAGATTGAGGTGCTAGGTCATTCAAATTTTGTAAACCAAGAGCGAACAATTGTAACTTTAGTCTATGAGAAGACGTTGCCAACCAAGGTGATTAATACCTTCATGCTAGGGGTATTATCCCAAGGCTACACCCAGATTATACGTGACTTTCATACGCCTTAGATTTTATTCCCAAGTTTTTGCAACACTATCTAATCGTCTTTTTGGTATAACATTCAAATTTTAAATATTGTGTCAAATTTATTTCTATATCATCCTAACAATGTTCATTAACTCGCAATTTTAATGACTCGATGTAGAAAACATTCCTGTATAATATGAAAAAAAGAGATTGTACACTCCCTAAATATAATATTACACAGTACGGTACGCATTCCCCTCGAAATCGTGGCGTAAGGGGATCACGACCCATTCACCTATAGTAGCTATTCGGAAATCTTTCCTACTATAAGTGCATGACATGCGTGTGCGTACGTTTTTTGTTAATTTATTGTGTGTGTGGTGGTGTGGTTTGTGTTGTGTGTTTCGAGTAGTTGAATTTGCTGCTCCCGCCGCGATGTGGTTCGAGGTCCATAACCGAGACCTCAAAAGTAAAAGCTTCATAGCCGGAAGTCAACTGTTCTCGAATCTACTTGAGGTTTCTGTTGACTTCCACTTGTAACGCAGCTAGCTGTGATAAAATAAAATGCTAGCTACGCGATTGAAGGATCGCTGGAGTCTTTTATGTAGCTGCTAACTCTGACAACGATTTTATTTATGGAATAACGTTGGGGGGGCTAGATAATGTCAATGAAATATTGATATCTGGCCATATTCGAAGCATTTTGCTGTGTTTTTCTCTTTCTTGCTTTTCGAACATAGGCTTAGGATCGTGCAGAAAGACAATTTGAGGTTGATTCGGTTCTTTTCGATGATGATGTAACGTATTATAATACTCTTGTAGAGCGAAAATGTGTTCCTATGAGGTTGGGTTAAAGATTCCATTTGAACATGGTACAATGGTACGCGTTTACATGACTATGAAGCTTCAAAAAAACAAAACACACACATCTGTCATCCGTGTAATTCCTTGGTCGTGCAAACAAGTATGCGAGGTAAGGACCGAAAACCTGGGTAGTTTTCATTAACATTCAGAAATAATGCGTAACCATACCTTTGCAAACGGGGGGGGGTGGGGGGGGGGGGGTGGGGTGGTGGCAGAATTGTGTGCCAAGGGGGGGGGGTGTGGCAGAAGTGGTGCCAAGTGGGGGGGGGGTGGTGGCAGAAGTGGTGCAAAGGATTTTTTGAGGGGGCTAATTTGGGTCCTTACAAAAAAAAATCCCATATAACACTGTACAAAAGGTCAATTCATTTGAGGGGGCTGGCGGGGGCAAGGGTTCCGTTTGGAGGAGCTTGCGCCCCCTGCCCCCCCCCCCCCCGCTGTTACAGTCCCATTTGGGGTTAACTTTATAAATTTTTGGTATAACATACATCATACACATTTACAGGCCTGCTTCATGCATTAGTGGGGTGGATATACTTCTGGGTGCACAAGGGAATAGTCATTGGTAGAACACCAGCGCTGTCCCCTTCGACCTAGTTTTATCGTTTTAAGGATAAGCACTCCTGATATCTCTCCCTCTGTGACGGTGATTTAGTAGGGAAAAAATCACCTTATGCAGTATCCTCGTTGTCTATATTAGTGTGTTCTGAGGTCTCTGGGCTTTGGGACCAGACTTTTGGTGGGTTAAACCTGGTTTTGGGCGCTCAACCATTCCACTTCCCCCAGAGCATATTGCTGAAGTTGCTTGTAAGTTGTAGCTCCATCTGTCTGAATGCCTTTGAACGTCTGCTGAGCCAGATGACATAGTTTCGCTCTGATTGCAATTTTGGCTGCTTATCGGTTATCGCCTTTCTCGTCGCTTTAGGAATGCCCAGGAGTAGGGTAATGAACAAAATCCCATTCTAGAATTTGGGGAAGAAGGTTTTTAAGATGTGTTTTATTAGTTTGAAGGGTGCTGAACAATTTTTTGGGTCCCACCTCTGGTAATGTGGGGAACCTGGTTAAAATACGGGGTAACATTTGTTACCGGTAAATTTTGAAATCGTTAAGTTGTGTTTAAATGTACACCATGTATTTGGTCTCATTATATGGATTAACAAAGTATAGTTTTTATAGGGTTCCGACCTTATGTAGTTACACGGCTACAGTCCTGCTAAGGTTCAATGTCATCCTGGGGCAACAAAATCCAGTGCAAAAAATACAGATTTTTGTTAAGACGTGGGGCAACTAGTTTCACCTGGGCATATTGAAGGCAAGGAAAGAGGGTTAATTTTCAATTCTTGGGTGACGCTCTGTATACCATTTGAGTTAAGTTTTGGTGACCCCTATATACCCCTGTAGTTTCCTGTACATTTTGCCCATGACTACAAACCACATGCCAAACCTTGTAATGTCGCAAGACAACAATTGACCCAGTTTCAACGAAATCGGAGGACTGGGTAACGGCTAACACTTTGCAACAAGCTGAGATGAATAGAGAATGTACGTCTGCATTGTGAATTCGAGTCGAGCAAAATGGTTTATGGATGAGGTGGGGGGGGAGAAAGCACAAATAGTCACAGAATACAATACATTTTTGCCCTGTAGCGAGCATTAAAATAAGTAATTTCAACAATAAAATAAACAATTTGAAAATGGCATAAAGTAGATCAGATGCCAATATCGAGCGAATGGTAAAACCATCGTCGGGATGGGGGGGGTTGGATCAAGGGGAACATAAACCAAATATTTGGCACTAGTCTAACAAATTTTAAAATTCGGAGATTAAAAGAGGTCAATGGGATTGACCTTGTTTGTCATTATCTCGATTCCAAATTACAAAAGAGAGTGCCAAATACTTTTAAGCATAAAACACTTCCCTGTGGAAATGGTAACAATTTGAGACCATTTTTACAAGAAATCGGTGCAAATTAAAGATTTAGGCCCGGTATTCCAAAAGGTGTTTTAGCGCGATTTTAAGCTTAGCGACGTTTATTGTGAGATAAACGTATCGCTAAGTAAACGCATTCCAGAAAAGGATTTTAAAATTAAACCATTTTTAACTCCGCCAAAATGCATCGAAATTTAACTAGGTACGGGGCTATTTCAGAAGTGTTTTAGTGTGTTTTTCCGTCAAGTGGCACGGCCCATTGCACTGTCCAATTGACAACCGCAATGGTGTACATATCGTTTTCGCCCTGTTGATTCATCACCTAACCTACGGAAAGCCATGATACACTTTGTGCGCTCAACAATTAAAATACAATCGGGCCTTTAGATACTAAGTTAGCGTCTTTATACGACGAGGTTTACTCGTGTTTAAAGCTTCTGTTTACGCAAGCAAATTGTTGAAAATACTATAACCGCGTTTGCCTTAAACTCAATTTTACATTACGGCATTTTTAAGCTAAAATCGCATTTTAGCTAAAAGTTTTCTGGAATACGGGCCTTACGTTTGGTGATGACCTTTGAGATTTGACTATTTTTGCCTGTATACCTCCGTAAACATACTTTGTAAGGTAGTACAAACTATACTTTTTATTAATCTTGTAACAAGACAAACCTTTTTGGTGAAACTTTCTACAGCAATCCAATCATTTTTCATTTTTGCCCTATTTATGAATTTTTCCCCCCGTCTTGTGTTTACGTGATAGTCCATGAAAGATGTAAGATATGTAAAGACCAAAGTATATGATGATTTGGAACTGTTTCGCAGTGTATGATTTAAGCCCAATTAAAAAAAGTCATGATGTAACATTTGCCGGGGTTACATGATTTTTGCCATTTTTACAGCCCATTTGGACAAGGTGTTTATATCCTTCTGTAACTCGTGTATACACATAATAGAAGGGGCCCCAACACAGTGTCATTGGGTACCCCTGATAATACGCTATCACATTCTGAATGTGACCCATTCAAGACAACCCTTTTCTACGACACAAAACGGAATCAAATCTTCTGAAGGAGTTTACCCCTTGTACCATAAAAATGAAGATTGGATTTAAGGCATTCGTGTTGTACGGTATCGAACGCCTTTGTAAAATAAAACATAGTTATATATATATATATATATCAATCTGCTTACTGTTTTCAACCCCCCTTCCCCAATCATTAACGGCCAAAATAGTTGCGAACTCAAGGAATGCTTTTTTTTACGAACCCATGCTGCCTTGGGAGTACGTATATTAGGGTCTTCTAAAGACAAGTGAGTTGATTATGTTTATTTTCGAGAATGATGGATACATTTTTTATATAATACTCTTGTAGAAAAAATGTTCCTTTGAAGGTTGGGTAAAGATTCCATCTGAATAATGGTACAATGGATACGCGTTAATGACTATGAATCTTCAAAAAACACACACATCTGTCATCCGTGTAATTCCTTGGTCGGATGCAAAACAAATGATGAAAGCGGGCCGTCTTATCAAAGTTATGGAGGTAAGGACCGAAAACCTGGGTAGTTTTCATTAACATTCAGTGGCGTAACCAGAACCTTTGCAAATGGGGGGGGGGGGGGGGTGGTGGCGAAGTGGTGCCAAGGGGCCGGGCGGTGGCAGCCAGAAGTGGGTTTGCCAAGGCATTTTTGAGGGGGGGCTAATTGGGTCCTTCTCCATAGAAAACTGTACCAAAAAGGTCAATTCATTGAGGGGGGGGTCTTGCGGGTGGGGGCAAGGGTCCGTTGGGGGGGTTTGCGCCCCCTGCCCCCCCATCCCCACCCGGCTGGTAATGCCCACTGTTAACATATTAAATTTTGGGATAAAACATTAATCATAAAACATTTACAGGCATGCTTCATGCATTAGTGGGTGGATTTATACTATGGTGGCACAAGGACTAGTCATTGGTTAGAACACCAGCGAGTGGTACTTCGGAGCCTAGTTTTATCGTTTAAGTAAGCACTCTTGATATATCGCCCTCTGTGAAGTTGACTTAGTAGGGGAAAAATTCACCTTATGCCGTATCTCTTTGTCTAGATTAGTGTGTTCTGAGGTATCTGGGGTTTGGACCAGACTGTGGGGGTTAAACCTGGTTTGTGAGCACTCACCATGTCCACTCCCTCAGGCAATATTGCTGAAGTGCTTGTAGCTTCCATCTGTCTGATGCCTTTTTGAAAATTATGCTGAGCCAGATGACATGTTCGCTCTGAGTGCCAATTTTGGGCTGCGTATCGGTTATAGACTTTCTCTTAATTTAGGAATGCCCAAGGTAGCAGGGTTATGAACAAGAATCCCATTCATGAATTTGGGGCAGAAGGTTTGAAGATTTTTTAGTAGTTTGAAGGTGCTGAATCAGAATTTTGGGTCCACACCTCTGGGAAATGTGGGTAACTTTGTAAAATAAGGGGGTAACATTTGTTACAGGGGTAAATTTGAAATCAGTCCAAGTTGTTTTTAAATGTACACCATGTAATGTGTCTCATTATATTGATAAAAAGGTATAGTTTGTATAGGGTTCCGACTTTTTAGTTTTACTCGGCTCACCCTGTACGGTTCAAGGTCATTCTGGGGCAACAAACAAATCCTGCTCAGAATTTTGTTAATACCGGTGTAATTATTGCCCTGGGCATATTGACGCAGAAAAGTAATTTCATCCTTTGGGTGACAGCTCTGTCTACAATTTGAGGTTAAGTTTTGGTGACCCCTTGACCCCTGTAGTTCCTTATGTACATTTTGCCCATGAATTACGAACCAAATGCCAACTTGTAATATAAGGCAAGACGACAATTTGATACCCGTTTCAACGAAATCGGAGCACTGGTTAACGTCTAACACTTGCAAGCAGAGCTGAGAATAGAGAATGTACGTCTGCATTGTGAATTCGAGTCGAGTTCAAATGGTTATGGATGATAAAAGACAAATAGTCACAGAAATAAGATTTGCCCTGTAGCGAATCCAATTAAAATGTTTTTCCAATAAAAATAAACACATTTTGAGCTAAAGATAGATCATATCAATACGAGCGAATGGGAAAACCATCGGTCGAGGATGTTGTGATCAAGGGGAAAGTAACCAAATTAAATGAGATTAAAAGAGGTCAATGGCATTGACCTTGTTTGTCATTTATCTAACCGTATACTCCAAATACAACAGAACTGCCAAATCCTTTTTGCTGCAATCCCTGTGGAATGGTAACAATTGAGACCATTTTAAAAGAATCGGTGCAACTATTAAAGATTTAACGTTTGATGATGACCTTTGAGATTTGACTATTTTTGCCTTATACCATCCCGTAAACAACGTTGTAGGTAGTACAACTATACTTTTTTTAATCCTTGTAACAAGACAAACCATTGGTTAAACTTTTACAGCAATCCAATCCTATTTTCATTTTGACCCCTATATTAATGAATTTCCCCCGTATTGTTTCGGATAGTCCCATGACAGATTTTAAGATATGTAAAAGACCAAAGTAATTGATGAATTTTGAAACTGTTTCCAGTGTATGATTTTTAAGCCCATATGCATGATGCACCATTTGCCGGGGGTTAATGAATTTTTTGCATTTTAACAGCCCATTTGGACAAGGTGTTTATATCCTTCTGTAACTCGTGATATACAACAGAAATAGACACATGTCCTGGGGTACCCCTGATAATACGTCTACATCACATTCTGAATGTGACCCATTCAAGACAACCTTTCTACGACCAAACCTGACATCAATCTTCTGAAGGAGTTTACCCCTTGTACCATAAAAATGAAGATTGGATTTAAGGCATCGTGTTGTACGGCGGGGATATCGAAAACGCCTTTGTAAAATAAAAAAATATTTATATCTATATGTATATGTATATATATATCTATATATATATATATATATATATATATATATATATATAATTATATAATAGATATATATATATATATATATATTATATATTCAATCTGCTTAATGTTTCAACCCCCCTCGCCCCACTCATTAACGGCCCAAAAATAAGTTGAGAAAATACAAGAGTGCTTGTTACGAAACCCAGGTGCTTTGGAGTAAGTATATTAGGGTCTTCTAAATGATGAGTTTATGGATGGATTATAGCTCAAGCAATTTACAACACATTTAGTTTAAGAGAAACAGGCCCGTAATTACCTGGCTGGGATTTGCGTTTGAGCAGTGGAGTGGATATGGGCTAGTAACAATCATAAGTAAATTCCGAGTCGTATCGAGGAATTGTTGAAAAATGGCCGCAAGAATGGGTACCAATTTCGTACGCTTATCTTTAAACATTCTAGAAGTTAAATCGTCGGGCAAGCGGCTTTGTTTGACTGGGAGGTCCTTCAAGAGCTTATAAACTCCCTGCGTTGGAAATCAATGATATCACCAACGTAGGCAGTTGGCTAGGACTAGAATGCTCCAAATCTTCTATAGACCGTATTTAATGAGGCAGCCATGTTGGGGGGCAAGATAGACCCTCCAGGGGACTACAATACTTCGCTGTCATGATCTCTGTTTTTGCAAATCGACTAAAAATGGATTGGATTGAGCTTAATGTATTGTAGTCCTGGAATGTATGCATTTGTTCCACCAACATGTCTGGTGGCTGACGTATTATTGAATACGGTCTATAGGATCAGATATAAAAGAATGATTATCCTGTATCAGAGTTGGTATGCCAACATTTTCCATATGGTGATTTTTAAGCGAAAACCCAAAGCTATGTGGAAGTATGTATTAAAATACACTTCACATAGAATTGGAGTTTTCGGTACAATAATCGAAAAAAATAGTTGTACACTTTGCAATTATTTCCAAACCATATCCATGTTTTCAACATGAGTTCGAAAATGGGCAAGTCATTGTTCATTTGAAAAGTAGAGGTCTTTCCTTTTCACATATCCTGCCCACCCCACCAGTAAATGTTGGGGGACCTGGAAAAAGATGTTGACAACAATGACTCAGGTCAACATTGAATTGGGGAGAGGGGGTAAACTTTTTCATTAAATCGGTCAAAGAGTGATTTAACATTTTTTCGAGGATTAAACTATGGTGAAACCATAGTTTGGAATTAATGTCTATGCTGCTTCTTAATTTAATTTGAACTGCTCCTGCCCGCTCTAAATGCCTCCCACTGTAATGGGTTTGGAACGTTTTGGCTTTTTTGTGAATTCAATCTACGACGAATGAGTTTTTCTGTCTTGTCATTCACCCAGGGATTAAGTTGTGACCACTTAACTGGTATATGGGCGTCTTTAGCATAATTTTAAATGCCTTTAAAAAAGTCCTTTTACAGCTATATATACCGTTTTCTTCATGATCTCTGCTAATCGGATATGTCTGGAAAAATTAATCAGTATCACATCAGTTTTGACACTCAAGTAGTCACCCCATTATGGCAATAATTTTTCCGTTTCAAGCTTTATAAACAACTGAGGACAGGTGTGAAATTCTGTCAACACAATATCATGATCGCCCTATACCGACATGCCCAGAGCAGTTCCCACGTTCCAGGAAAGTTGAAAAATAGGTTCAAGTCCATTGCCACATGTAATCAGTATATCTTGTTTGGTTAATGCAGCAACTATACCTCTTTTCCATACAATTTACAAAGGAAGAGGTCGCACCATTACTCTCATTACTGAATGGTGACGTCAGATTTTTGATACAGCTTGGGGAGATTTGGGATATTCTGCAATATGTGTTCGAGAGAAGAGACTTTTTTAGACCTCCGGTGATCAAAATTATAATGCCAATGATTAATGGAGGAAAATCCGGTGGTATGTCTCGGCTATACGGAAAGCTGAAAACAGAATTGAAATAAGACTTCCGTTGTTGAGTGGTGGTGTGTTTTATGTTAGTAATGTTGCGCATGAGTCAATCCCGGAAATTGAGGGTTGAAAAAGTTACTTCCTAAATAATCGTAGATATGCGCGATATAGTGTGACTAGTGAGATGTACTATCTGTGTCGGTATTACTTAGATCATTCCTGAACCTACAGTGTCATTCTTTACAAGGTGACATTTACTTTTAAATAAGGTGACATAGTAAAATTATGCCTGGCTATTTACCGGCAGTGGAACCAAGTTTGAAATGTGAAAATGCAAGGGGAGTATGATGCTGTCATAATTCTATTGCGCGGAAACCGTGGTTGTGAGGCGCGGTCAAGCATGGTTTGCATGACACGTACAATGTACCACAACATATTTACTGCATTCGGTGTGTGTATACTTGGTCAGTCACCGAGTACTAACACATGCGCGAATTGCCATCGGTAACCAGCGTCGGTGACTTGTCCCTAGAAATTCTTCTTAACAGCTTCATAGAGAGGTTTGTGTGCAGGCGGTGCACCATTGAGTAAATCATATGCAATATATTCAAAATGCACATTACCACCAGCAGTGGATTTCAGGGATAGTGAAAATCCAGTTAAGATTTAAATGAAGGAGCTTTCTTCTCTGGGCTTTAGATTGAAGAGCTTGCACTAACGTTCCCAAATAAGCAACCCTACTATCAGGAGGCCATAAAATGAGGGGAAAATATTCTAAAACGACTCGCATTGTTTTGGTCATCATATTAGCACCAGATAATTCTCAGTTTCCAACATCTAGTTCGTGACAAGAAAAGTTAACAATCGAATCCTTAATGGCAATAGCAACACACCTCCTTTCTTATTAAGTCCCCTGTTTCCTATAAACGTTGTTGAAGGAAAGACCCAACTAACTGGTTAGACGAGTTCTCGAGAGACAAATAACACCAAGATTATGCTGGCTAATAAGTTGGTGAACCTATGAAACTTTACCGCGAACCCCACGGTGTGTTTATGTCATAATTGTAATGGAAACCTTGTTGTTTGGATTCACTAGGAGGAATCGAGTTTTATGTAGATATAAAAGTTTTATACTCCATGTGTGTAATTACGTCAAAATTCCCCCACCCCCCCCCCCCCCATTGATACTTGTTGATTTTTTGTGCTTGTGGCTGCATTAATGTACACGCCGATGAGTAAAATAATGTCAGGCCTCCCTCAAATCTCAGGTATGGTTTACAATTTCCTTGTCAATCGCAACTAACACCTTGTTATACGAAGCCAATTTATATGTAATGATTAAATAATTTCCAGTCGTAAAATTTCGGTGGTCTAATATCGGATTGTTCTCGTCAGAGTTATTACCGTATCAAGGACCTGGGACGAAATAGGTAAAACATTGCATTAAATATGTACGATCCTATAGCAATGTGCGCTAAATATATAAAACCTGCGGATGATTCCATCATGTTGTATGCCGATTTGATGGATAGCTTTCTATTTTGAGAACAGAACACCGATCACTTGAATTTACAGTAGCTTGCGAAATGCATATCGGATATGTCCATGTTCTTGCACGTATAACCTGACGTATGTCCAGACTTGCTCTTCATTTTAAAGCAAACTAAGTGCCAATTATATATATCTTATTCATAAAACCCACAAGCCACAAGAGGATTCTATGTTTTTAAATGCCTATTATGTGACAAACAACTCAAGACAGGAAAACATGGTGTTTGTGTATCCTATCCAATGATAAATATTTGTATTTTGCAGCCTTATCTGTAACATCATCAAAATTCAAACTCGATGCTTAAGGACCAGTCACACACCTTTCCAACAACTACACCAAGACAACAAACAGTATTTTTCAAAATCGGCTCAAAACTTGACAAACTTTACACTGTTATCCAGGACTAGGGATGATTAGTCTGCGATTTTCCCCGCCATCAACAAAGAAAGAGAAGCTAAAAACGCCTAGCAAGCGAAATCATGAAGGTCAAACAAGTATGAAGACATGTTTAATCGGCGACTCCACTTGTTCAATCCGATCAGTCGCCGACCTTGACCCGCCGCACTTTGCTGTTGTGGGAACAGGTGCTGCCAAGGCCGATGGTCGCCGATTGTTGACGCCAAGAAAGGTACAGTCACACGTCACAAAATCGGCTGCAGCCTTGTTCAAACTTGCAAATTCCATTTTTATTCCGACCAGGGATGCTTAGTCTGCGATTTTCCCCACCTTCAAAAAGACAAAAGATGTTGAATCGCCTATTAGTAAGCGACAGCATCATAAATCAACAAGGTCAAGAATGTTATCAGGGCGCCCCTTTCTTCAGTCCCGATCAGTCGCAGACCTTAAAGCAATATAGCAATTTTTTTTTTGAAGGGCGCCCCAATTTTCAAAAAGTGTGAGTGAATTTGTAACACGGTTGCATTGGTAACTGGCTAGTAAACTATAACTGTTATTGGTTATTGGTTATTTTCTCGTGGGGGCCGGTGGGAACTATTATGGACGGACATAAACGTAGACTTTCCAGCTTCTACCGTTAAGTCCAATCTGGGATCCCAATTCTAATACAAAGCGCTTATTTTGTGATAAATACGCATTTTTTAGAATTCTCGTTCGCAGGTATAGTTCCTAGCAATGCCAACGTTAAACGTGTAAAAATATCAACTTTTGAAAATTGGGGGCGCTCTTCAAAAAAATGTGCCAATTTGCTTTTAACACGACAGCACAACTTGTGACATGTTGCTGTCAGATTGCAAGTCGCCGATTTAGTACACGATTTTTAAAAGTTAAATTGGCTCTTGCATTTCTCTCCCGCTTGGAGCAGACTCATTGCCGACCACCTTTCCAACCACAGAAACCACTCATGATTGCGCGGCAATCATCGGCTACCGCTTCGTAAATCGTGGCCGGTTTTTTTTCAAATTTGCCACGTGCTCCAACAACCCACAAAGACTGCAGAAGACTTTACAGAACAGTCCCATGCAGACATGGCTCACAACTAACATTAAAGAGGAAAAAACTGCTTGCGATTTTCAAAAAAATGGCCAATCGCAACGCGGACGAGGACTGAGCAGTTTGAAAGTGGTTTTCTAGTAAAGAAAATCGGCTCTGTATGACTGAACCTAAGGGTTGTTTTTTATAGAATAACACAGTTTATTTTATTTGTCATTTAAATGATGGTTGAAGAATTTGGAATACAATGGTAATCCCAATCAATACACGTGTCCTTAAGTTGGACAATTCCTAATTAATCTAGAAAATGTCACTTGACGTGTGTCTGAGAGTCAAATTTGAAAACGTTCATTCAACGATGTATGTCTTCACGGGTGAGACTTCAAAATGAACTATGCATTATCAAGTTCCACAAGAAAAATTCTGTGTCAATTTCACTTTTGAGCAGTTTTGAAGATAACTTTGTCCAGCTCTAGTCTGGTGCATTTCAAGGCGGACGGGGTCTATAGGTCCTCGACATGTCGACGGACACAAGTTGAGCTGTATAACAGCCCGGGA
The DNA here is from genome assembly GCA_023653785.1 of Ophioderma brevispina. Taxonomy (NCBI): domain Eukaryota; kingdom Metazoa; phylum Echinodermata; class Ophiuroidea; order Amphilepidida; family Ophiodermatidae; genus Ophioderma; species Ophioderma brevispina. Next base: position 26,957 of record JAMKCH010042807.1, read on the forward strand.
TGTCAAATATGCCAACAAAATGCGTCTGTCGCAAATGTCCACTTTAGGACCAACAAATGTATCCTTTTGGATTTCAAAATGGGAAAGCTCTTTATTTCAAAGACGCAGAAGACAAAAAGTTTACTTTGACTGAGTAGTGTAGTAAGCAAAAACATTTTATGATAAATCCTGGGACGGGCTCATATCTACCAACTCTGCAGAAACCCACGGGAAGAATCTGTTCTTATGAGCGCCGTACTATTAACGTAAGCTATATTACAAGCAGTTTCCCCCATATTTAGGGGATAAGCATTACGTCAGACTTACATTATCCAATAGAAACGTCATGATAATGTAATTGTAACTTACTATGTTGCAATGTTGTATCTACAAAACCTAAAAATATATCCCTAGGAAAAAATCCATTTATAATTCGAGGTGCCCGGAGAGATTCGTAACCATAATCAACCATTAAAACACTTCTCTAAATACCCAAACAAACCTGTGACTACCCATTTTGCTCGCCATAAGAACAGTCTAAAATGACGATTATTCATGCTCGGTGCCAGGTCAAAGTTCGTCGGTGTGTGTAACATATATGAGTAGCATATTGAATGTTTAGATGTTTAAAATTTCAAATACAGAATTTCTAGTCGAGGCAGACAGGAAAATAAACAAGCTTCAACGTGTCTGTAAAACACCAACAATTGTAAATTGCTGGTGTAAAGGAAGATTGCAAAATATTATCCCATTGAAGTTCAGTGACATTACGAAAATTCCGTGTCTCGCACATTGAATGCTATTTCTAAGATTTTGCCAAGCGATATTTGTTTTTGATCTAACTTTATGTCAAACTCATTTGGATTAGTCATCGGAAAAAGGTATGTTTTTGGGGTCCTTAACAATCACTTCAAATGTCAGAAACGTCGACAAGCTCAATCCTGTATAGATATATATGAAAGAAAATTGTGAAAAGCAATAATATTATTTGTGTTGTGTGTGTGTGTGTGGCGCGCGCGCTCGTGTGTGCGGTTTGTTTGTGGTTTGATAGAATACACATCGCTTAAATTATTGTGGGCTTCATTTTGAAGATTTTAAAGACAATTTTAGAAATTGGAAGGGTTTTTTCGTTCAATACAATACCATATTTATCACATCTCATATAAAGTGGCACTGGCACAATTTCATCACGTGTATGTTTTTTTAAGAACAACAGAAATATCCCTGAACAGGTTCAACGCATTTTAATGTGCGATTAAGTACGTGTACTTTTAGCCTCGTACAGGCAGACAAAAATTCTCCATACATAAACCCTCAAAGTAAAAGCTTATACCGGATGAGTCAATTTCTCATCGTCCCTGATTTTCTGTTGAATTACCACTTCTACACGCAGTTAGGCTGTGATAAATAAATAGCTAGCTACGCGATTGAAGGATCGGGTTTATGGTATGCTAACTCTGACAACGATTTTAATACAACAAAATATGGATCTTGTCTAAAGTATGTCAATGAGCTTTGATATCTGCAGTCGAAGCATTTTACTGTTTGTTCTCTTTCTTGCTTTTCGAGCACAGCGTGCGTGTGGAAAAGACGAGTTTGGGGTTCAGATTCTTTTCGATAAATGATGGAACATAATATTCCTGCACCCCTTTCTTATTAATTCTTCACAACCACACACACACCCACCGCCCTCTTGGAATCCCTTGGTGGATTCCAGAAAAGAGTGGGTCTCTTACCAAGGATGGAAGGTACAGACAAACCCGGTATTTTTAAATTCCATCAGTTAGTAAATGTTGGGATAACAGACATTATAGACGTTTGACAGGCTAATTACCTTCATTAGTGGGTGGGTTTTTAGTCACAGGAGATAATCCAGTTGGGACTTATATCTCAAATATTTTTTAACGTGCTCCGTGAGATTCTTCGGTCTCGTCCATTTGGTCACACATATTTGTGTGACTTAAAACCTATAACCCCCCTCGTCTACCGAAGCCCCCCCTTCAGGTTTTTTCCCCTGTTTTCTTAAAAACCCCCTTTATGGTGCGAAATTATTTAATGTCATTGTCAATTGACAGTTCCGCTCCTTTTCATCCAAAAACCAACATCCCCCGGGGTTTAGGTAAGATACAGTTGTGATCCCAAGTGATGGATGGGGGGGGGGGGGGTTGCAACCCACTTCGGAGAGAGTACCAACATTCTAACACAACCCAGGAACATCACAGACACTTGATTTTTGGTACCAATAGATGCTATGTGTCCTCCTCTTTCCATTGACTCAAAATGGAGTACCAAAATGCCTAGTCATTACGGTCACAAACTCATAATTTCGCATGTCCAAAACTGCCATTTCCATAGACACAACAAGTGAAAATACAATTTTTCGCCAAAAAGTTTGTGAAATACAATTTTCATGCGGTTTTGACTCTACTTGTGGGATATGACTAGTCTTATATAATGATAGCATTTAGAGCTATAATAA
>JAMKCH010042808.1:0-13883 GCA_023653785.1 Ophioderma brevispina
ATATCCTCTATCAAAAATAGAGGATTATTATTGACCAAATTTCGCTGACTCTTGTTGAATAATTTTTAGGATATTCCTAGTCAAAATGTAATTAATTTCTGGCAGATGTGTTCCAAAGATTTCCACTTAGTATTGATATGCTTACCGCCACTTATTTCAACATTTTCCGCTTTTCAACGAAGCGGGATATTAAAAGGTAAAAGTCGAATGTTAGGCCAATCATGTAGTGGAGCACCGTCGACACAAGTATCTAAAACCCGTCAAAAGTAAGGCAAGCGTGTTTGTCGTCCCAACTCGCAATAGAATATAGTATCCCAGTGTATAGGGTTATTAAAAATATTCCGAAGTATGCCCACCGCTGTCGCAAGTGAATACCCACTTTTGTTTATCATATTTATAGGATCGAATATTTATATCTAGAAAACCTAATATATTAAAGTGCCTTCAACTTTCAAGGGCCACTTATAAATTCCAGAACTGGTTTTCAACAGTTTCAAGGTGCCTTAAAACGGTCAACGTAGTGTTACATCGTTTAGAGGAACAGCCACGCTGGGCATGGTATACATTGTCGCAGCAATGTCCAAAAACAGCCAACAAGAACTTTATAATGACAACCAGATAAGGTTTCTCAGCGTACACCAAAATTGTTTCTCAAAGACCTCCACAAATATAACCAATATACATAAACTAAACATTCTAAACTTTGCCGTCGAAACCAACAACCAACAAACCCAACTTTTCACCCATCCTATACCATAAACAATATGCATAGTCAGTATAAATGCCATAATGGGAAAAAAGGCTTGCCTTCTGCAAAGGACGATATCACGATACCAAATTTGCTAAGGTACGGACTTAATATTTTGAAGTTTTGCTTCACTAAAGTAGGCAAATTATACTTTTGCTGAAAATTTTTTGAGACTTGGTTGCAAAATACCCCGAGTTATTAACATAACTCAAGTCTGATCTCAAGTAAAACAACTTCTTTTGTGTCATCTCTATATAACGGGGGCGACCTTCATCCAGGGAAATTTATTTACACTAAATCTACTCAAGTCAAATGAACTCGCACTTGTGTTTGACCTCAGTCCCTGGTAAGCCCTTGGTAGATATGGTAACACGATCACCATGTCATTTTCGCCCGAAGAACCCCACTAGAACCGGTTATTAGTGCACACATAAACCAATAGCATTCAGTAAGAAAGACGACAAGCACGGCATCAAATGATGTCCAAAACTTGACAAAAAGATACAAAAGTTACCCAAACTGACTCCCGTCACTGAAATTCAAAAAAATAAAACCTGCGGCGAAAGGCCCATTATCTCCAGAACAATTTGCCGAATTTTCGGCGAAAACGGACATAAAACGGCCGACTAGTTCGCAAATAAGAGCCGACATATTAAAACACGCCGCTCTCGATGGCAATAATCCATCAATTCAATGAATTGATGGATTAAAAATATGCTTATGAAGAAGTGAAAAAGTTGTCTATATGTAGAAGGAAAATTTAAATATGGTGACCTTAGTTTCTTTTGAGCATATCAAGTGCTATTTTTGTTTCTGACTTTTAGCACCGTTGTGGCAGGAAATATGGTCCTGCGGGCTCACAGTCCGAGAACAATGGTGAACAATAGGGCAATCGATTCAGTTGACTCTTTACGCAACATTAGTTTCACGCTTTATTCCGTTGTCGTCTACGCAGCCCGAACTATGATACCTGCCGGACTATGATTACTTTCACAACGGCCCCTTCTCTCTCTCTCTCTCTCTCTCTCTCTCTCTCTCCTGTCTAGATCATCTTCCTTCCCAGTGTCAACTAGTGTTGAGTGGTCTGCAATTGTCCAGAAGTACGAAAGAAAATTGCGGGGAAATTGTATCAATAGTTTTCGTTATGGTTCTTATTATGTCGAAAAAGATGTGCAGATGTAGAAGGAAAATTTAAATATGGTGACCTTAGTTTCTTTCGAGCACATCAAGTGCTATTTTTGTTTCTGACTTATAGCACCGTTGTGGCAGGAGATATGGTCCTCCGGCCTCACAGTCCGAGAACAATGGTGAACAATAGGGCAATCGATTCAGTTGACTCTTTACGCAACATTAGTTTCACGCGTTATTCCGTTGTCGTCTACGCAACCCGGACTATGATACCTGCCGGACTATGATTACTTTCACAACGGCCCCTTCTCTCTCTCTCTCTCTCTCTCTCTCTCTCTCTCCTGTCTAGATCATCTTCCTTCCCAGTGTCAACTAGTGTTGAGTGGTCTGCAATTATCCAGGAGTACGAGAGAAAATTGCAGAAAAATGTTATCAATAGTTTTCGTTATGGTTCTTATTATGTCGAAAAAGATGTGCAGGGGTGTTTTTCTTCTTGATTTATGTCCCCGGATCGGGTATAATCGCCGCCATCATGAGTTAAGATTTTGTATGCAATATACACATTTCATTAATTATATTTTTAGTGCTCTCAAAATATTACACGCATTCTTACCCCATCAATTTGGCAATTTTAGTACATTTAACAAAACATGCCTCCTTCCGACGGCCATCTTGGACACTGTTTAAGCCCACTTCAGGAAGGTAGAACTTTACGTGAAGTCCTGGATAGTGAAAATACAATAGCAGTTTTTCCATAAAACAACGAAGGCCATTTTGAAATAGGCAGTACGCGCTAATGTGCAACATTTCGGGCGGAAACATACCTAATCCTAGTCATGAGAACAAATTTTAAGGCCCGTGCAGAAACTGGCTCATGAACTAACAGGGATATAAGCTGGATTGTGCAGTGTACTATGCAGCAAGTGTGAGATTTTGACCACCACTCATGCTCCTGGAGCATGAGTTGTGGCATTCCAGAGCGGAGCTATTCATTATATTGATCGCCGACATTTCTTTTAATTTAACCCTTTTAATCCCGGTAGATTCAGATACGCCAGTGGTTAATTGCGATGGTTATCCATGCATTTGAATTTTTTCATTTTCCCGGCAGAGCCCCTCTCCGACTTATTGGAATAGGTCCAAAACTGTAGGGGGACGAACGTATCAACGCGAATCGAGTATAATTCTGTTTGAGCAGTTTAATTAGTCGATTTACTTATTTCGGACCATATGTTGTCATGACCCCCCCCCCCAATAATGTTGAATGAAGTAGTATAAATGGTTGAAAGAAAAGAAAACACAGCATATCCCCAACGTCACATAGCTGCATATAAATGCACTTTTGAAAAAAAAATAACGATGCGGACCATGCCTTGTTTTAGGGGAAAATTGTCCCTAGATCTAAGAAAGAAAAATACGCTACCTCCCTTTTTTGCGGTGGTCGTCAGATTTTCCTCTAGGGACGTTATGGATATATGCTGTTTACGCTAGTCAAGTCTGATAGAATACTTAAATGTACGGTTTACTACATCGGTGATTTATCGATAAGATCCATGATCTAATTCTCAGAAAAGGATAACACATGGCAAAGGGCTACATAGATGCGCATATGTACTGTAGATTGTTTGTGTGTCAGTAGATACACATAATAATGAATGTACAAGCCCACACATGCATAAGTACCAGACGCCGTCGTCTTGTACTTCGCGACAAACCTGGTCAACCTAATGAAACCGAAGGCCATTTGATGTGTAGAAAAGAAGTTCAATTAAGCCTTAATTTGAACTTAATGACTTTATTGGATCTATGCTCTGTATGAACTAGATGGAAACATGCGACTAGCCCAGCACATTGGCTCTTGAACATGTTGAGGGGAAAGAAATGTTGACATTCTCAACAGACTAACTTTTGAAGGGACTAAGTATGAGGCTAAGTGGGTTCGGGAAATTACAATCACAAGACAACAAAAGGTATACAAGACAACAAAAGGTATACAAGACAACAAAAGGTCTACACCCCAAAAGGAACTGTGGTTTTCAGTACAACCTAACTTGCCATTAGTGGCGGAAGTGTGCCCCTCCCCCTCAAGTTCTACGAGTCCATATGCGATCAACTCTAAAATTTGTTTAGGGCTCCATAGGTACTTTTAAAAAATAGGACCCCTCCTCCCCAATTTTTTGCTTCTAAATTACGCTATGTTCTGACATTGCAAATTGAAAATAGATTGTGACAATAACACTCAACGTTGAACATACGCAATTATACGAACATTTACTCTTCCTAAATCTATCTATTTTGTCATTTAAATGGGGCATTTACTTTTGAATTTGCTTTGTTGATTTTCATATTCACACATATCATCTGTTAATAGATCAATAGACGCATGTGGGGAATTGCCGAGCTTTCAAACCATGACTATCATCTGATACTATGTTATAGACCATAGACGCATGTGGGGAATTGCCGAGCTTTCAACCATGACTATCATCTGATACTATTTTAATAGACCATAGACGCATGTGGGGAATGCCGAGCTTTCAAACCAGACTATCATCTGATACTATGTTAATAGACCATAGACGCGTGTGGGGAATGCCGAGCTTTCAAACCATGACTATCATCTGAATACTATGTTAATAGAACCATAGACGCATGTGGGGAATTGCCGAGCTTTCAAACCATGACTATCATCTGATACTATGTTAATAGACCATAGCCGCATGTGGGGAATGCCGAGCTTTCAAACCATGACTATCATCTGATACTATTTTAATAGACCATAGACGCATGTGGGGATGCCGAGCTTTCAAACCATGAACTATCATCTGATACTATTTTAATAGACCATAGACGCATGTGGGGAATGCCGAGCTTTCAAACCATGACCTATCATCTGATACTATTTTAATAGACCATAGACGCGTGTGGGGAATGCCGAGCTTTCAAACCATGACTATCATCTGATTCTATGTTAATAGACCATAGACGCGTGTGGGGAATGCCGAGCTTCAAACCATGGACTATCATCTGATACTATGTTAATAGACCATAGACGCATGTGGGGAATGCCGAGCTTTCAACCATGACTATCATCTGATACTATGTTAATAGAACATAGACGCATGTGGGGAATTGCCGAGCTTTCAAACCAGACTATCATCTGATACTATGTTAATAGACCATAGACGCATGTGGGGAATTGCCGAGCTTTTCAAAACATGACTATCATCTGATACTATGTTAATAGACCATAGACGCGTGTGGGGAATGTCGAGCTTTCAAACCATGACTATCATCTGTTACTATGTTAATAGACCATAGACGCATGAGGGGAATGCCGAGCTTTCAAACCATGACTATCATCTGTTACTATGTTAATAGACCATAGACACATGTGGGGAATTGCCGAGCTTTTCAAAACATGACTATCATCTGATACTATTTTAATAGACCATAGACGCATGTGGGGAATGCCGAGCTTTCAAACCATGACTATCATCTGATACTATTTTAATAGACCATAGACACATGTGGGGAATGCCGAGCTTTCAAACCATGACTATCATCTGATACTATGTTAATAGACCATAGACGCATGTGGGGAATGTCGAGCTTTTAAACCATGACTATCATCTGATACTATTTTAATAGACCATAGACGCATGTGGGGAATGCCGAGCTTTCAAACCATGACTATCATCTGATACTATGTTAATAGACCATAGACGCATGTGGGGAATGCCGAGCTTTCAAACCATGACTATCATAAAAAAAAAAAAAAAAAAAAAAAAAAAAAAAAAAAAAAAATAGACAGCCATGTTGGTGGACAAGATAGACGCATTCCAGTACTACAATACATTCACCTGTCAATGATCCCTGTGCAATCGCTAAACATGGATCGATTGAAAGCTTAATGTATTGTAGTCCTGGAAAGTATGCATCTTGTCCACCAACATGGCTGGTGGCTGACGTCATATTGAATACGGTCTATAGACCAATAGACGCATGTGGGGAATGCCGAGCTTTCAAACCATGACTGTCCAATAGGATTACGCCCGATTTATTGTTCTTCGAGCTTGAAATAGTATACCAACACTCTTTCCCTCAATGTAATGGGCGAAAGAAGCCCCCAAATCCACATCCACACGTGGGACTACTCACTGAACCAGAGTTTCAAAGGTACGGCCAGAAAGATTTCACGGATTTGTCTTTTAGCTGCATACATGTATAACATGTATTGTAGGACATAATAACTAGTTTGGGTCAAAACGTATATGCATCGAAGTTAGGAAACCTCAATAATTTCAACAATGTTTTTATCCTAGATGTGTAAATTATCTAAGAATAGGGGTTTTTAAGTGTTGCAACATATACAATTTATGGTAGAACGGGATAATACTCACTTGCACTCCAAAAGTGGAATATTTTGTTTGATCCATCAAAGAGCTACAGAATTCAACATTTGAAGTACAAGCACAATGTTATGCGTCTCGCATGTCATTTTACCCTTTACCTGGACCCGTGCTACGCACTTTCCTGTGCCTTCCACACTGAGGAAAGATTTTTATCAGTAATGATTGGCCTGTGGTTACATGCAGCCACAACGATTTTGTAGGCAGACCAGATGATAACGGGTTACAGTTTCATCGAAACACAGCCTAGAGGCGAGATATTTTGTCTAGAAATCAAGGGCAGGTCGCTAGCTTTAGCAATTGTTCAGCTTCACTACTCTAAAACAATGAAATCACTGAAGCGAATCTGGGCTACTTCTAGCCCAGGTCACCAGGTACAAACTGGCCTACTTTTATAACCTCAAGGTTTCATAATTGGATGATTTGAGTAGGATTCAAGAATTATTGGTCGAGCTATTTTGAAAATGCAACAAAGCCATCCAATACTAAACTATGTGGCATACAGAAAGAAAACACGCACGCGTAAGTATATACCAACAGATTCAAAATGGCGGGCTCAACCGTCCTACAAATCACGAACCTTGAGGATTTCGCTGGTTTGTGATCTGTCAAGAGAATCGGGAAATTATAATTAGGAACCGACGGTACGTTCACACTGGTGGCAATGCGCTGACTACTCTCTAAATGTAAAGGAAATCGCTCTATCTAGGAGTGACTCTAGGGCCCAGCCTTTGTTGAGTTAAATTTCCGTCTTTTGAGAGTGAATGCTGTCAATTCTTCACTCTTATAAGAGTGACAATTTATCGATGAAGAGTAATCATAAACAAATTAACTCTTTAAAGAATAAAATTTAACTACATCAAAGATTGGTCCATCGAGTCACTCCTTGAAAGAGTGATTTTCACTCCTTTACATTTAGAGAGTACCTGCTTCATATCTCTTTAACACTTAAAAGTACTGTCAGTGATTTGCTAATTCAGAAAATCGAAAAAATCATCAAAAATCAGATTTTTGCTTGTCTCCAACAAGTATAGGTATCCTAACATACCCTACAAATGATAGGACCAGAAGCACACTAATAAGGACAAAATCTGATATTTTAGGCATTAGTGTCCGTTCGGACACTTCCTACAACAGGTAATTGAATGGAGATTTGTATCTTTGACCACTGCCGTTTTCTTCCTTTTCTGTCAATTCTTCAGTTGGAAAAAGTAACTCATGAGAATTCTACAGGCTTGTCCTTCACTTTGAAGCTATTCCTGCAAATTTCAAATATTTTGATTCTTTCGCATAAATCACTGATAGTGTCTTTAAGTGACCAAGGGGGTTTCACTCCCGGTTGGTGCCCAAGGGGGGGGGGGTCCATGGGGAACCCCTAAGGGAAAACCACTTTGCCCGAACGGGGAAATTTTTGTACGAAATTTATACCACAGTGAAGGGGTCATAAGACACCACCCCAAATCAGCAAGAAAAAAATGAAATTGTTATTTGGGCTGCAAAAATTAAGGGCACAAAACATTGTTTTCAAAACACGCGGAAAAATGGGCAAAAGACGAAATCAAATGAGCAGGGCGCTTACATCAAACCTTTTTGAAAACTATTTTCACGTTATAATCTACGCTAGAAGACCCAAAATACATCTTTTAACAAAACTTGAAGTTTTTTTAGGAATCCCTGTATTTTTACGGGGTTTGCAAACACACATCATTTTCCCAGAGACTTTGTACATTAACGGTTTAGCAACGTCCACAATGAATTTGTTTGTTTTCAGCACATTAAATGTTTAATATTTTTTAAATGTTACTATTATTTTGTTTACTTCTATATATGTGGGAACATAGATCAGCAAAATAACATTTAGCTTTGGTTCGTTTTTTTTTTTTTTTAATAATTCTCAGTTGACTTCCGTTTAGTGCCCATGGGGGTGGTTTCCATGGGACCCTCATATTAACTCATTAACCAGCTGGTCGATTAAATTTTTGGTATAAAAGGCGCGCATTTCAAAGTCTGACAATTACAAAACATAATCGCGCGAAAAACCCACGCGTAAGCGGCCAAGTGCGAAAACAAATTGTGAGGGTCCCTAGGAACCCCCCCCCCCCCCCCTTGGTACCACTTTATGTTAAGATACAATTTGTTCCCAGGTTAACATGTATGCACAACAGCACTTTCTGTTTCTGACTACGGTGGTAAAATTCCTACATCACAGCGTTTATTATTTTTTTGCAAACGGTGGGCCTCCTCTATCAAAACGCTATTCTAAAAATGCGGTTTACCCGTAATAAAGTCGTTTCATTGCGGACTTTTGACGAGAACTATCATGACACCATGTTGAATATTCTTTTCACCTGTCTCAGACACTTTAGAAATCACATTGAGCACATGGAATCTAAGAGCTGCCCAGGGAATCTATGACCCGATTATATCCGAGTGGCTTTACTGCTTAACTCCTTTCACATGGTCATGCATAAGCTAGGGACTTTGAATGGTTTTCCCAATGCCATCTAAAACATGGACCAAAGACTAGCTTGTTTTGGACTCGAATCTATTTCCATCCAATTTCATGCTGATTCCGATTATGGTCTTGAAAATTTTACTATAATGTTTTAGAACAAAATCTTGAGCATCTATTGTCGTCTTCAGAAGTCAGTGAGTTATGTACGCATCTTTCGTATCCTCATCTTTAATATGTGCTAATGTACATCCCTTGCACTTTTGATGTTGTAACCGTATATGAATACTATCTAGATGGTGTTGGTATGGGCAACTTAGTGTTACAATGTGTCTTTGTTCAATTGTCTTGCAGTTGCCATTTTCCCCAAAGTCCTTGCAAGTATGCCAAAGATGTTCACCGAATGACGGCTTTCATTTGAAGAATTCAATCTGTTTGATCTAGTTCTTGAGTACTCAATCATAACACTGGCGCTAAAACATATCTTGGGGTTGCTAGTGCTGTATTTTGGGTTGCTTACTCAAAATAGTACGAGCTTAAACTATTTTCAAGGGTAGAGTCTCACAAGAATATATTTGACCTTTAGAGTAATGTTGTTAGTTCTAGGAGGTGGTAAAGGGATTGCTAAAAGTGTGCAATCATTCGATCATTTGCCGCTGATATCTAGTATCTAACATGTCTAACTACTCCCTATTGCAACATAATACAACAATGTTGTTTTCTTTTTAAAAAGAATATCATTAGTTACCTTCTGCTTGTTAATGCAATACAGAAAAACAAATATCAATGCTTTGAGTTCGCGCTACATGAGGCAGCAGGCCGAATTTAGTACGACGTCAAACGAGTGATATTCAAGTCCAAACAAGGGATAACGAATTTATTATTCAGTTGACATGGTGCAGATGAATCAAGAAAAGACAGAAGTTGTCTTTGCCACGCCCTGTGTTTTGAAAAATCTGCATCCAAAACGGTTAGATCTGGTTGACGCCCCTGTTCCTGCATCTTTGTGTGTAGAGAACCTGGGGGTTATGTTTGATTCCACCATGAGTATGTCCAATAAAATTGGATCTCTCTGTAAGAATGTAAATTATCATACTCGTAATGTATTTGTAGGTTTATCACTTTTGATGTTTGCAACCATACGTATGATCTTTCGTCTTCGACTATATGGCGCCCAATGAAATGGATCTCAAAAGGCTCCAGCGCTTGCAAAATAAAGCTGCGCGCTTGGTGACAAGAGTTCGTTACAACTTTTGATCGCTCTTCATTGGTAGCCTGTTAAGGAACGTATCAGATACAAAATCTGTCTTTATGTGGTCTAAATTGGTATAATGTGTTTGATAGTAAATCTGACGGTACAAGACGAAGGCTACTGTCTTCTTCTGATGTTTCACGGCTTGTTATTCCTCTTACCAAGCGTAGATTTGGCGACAGATCATTTAAAGTAATTTGTCCTAGGCTGTGAAACAAGCCTCCTGTTAATATTAGAGAGGCACCTTCCACCGATGTCTTTAAACGGCTCCTGAAAACATACTTATTTCCTCATGTTTAAAATTTTGTGAAACTAATGTTGGGTGAAGAGTCAACTGAATCGAATGCCCTATTCCTTACCGTTGTAAGTGGACTGTGAGTCCGGCGGACCATATCTCCTCTCACACCTGGCTAAGTACACGCACCATGATGTACTCGACAAGAAATTTGGGGCGTCACCCTGTCGCGTGACACAAAGTTTCGCGTCGTCTTTCGGTTCGTATTAATAAGTTCTCAACTCCAAGCATACATTACAAAAATATATTTCATGGCAGTCAACGAATGCAATTGCACTATTCATGTCGACTGCGCTACTTTACTACAATAGTTATAACTTATCAAATTTTACATTTTCTTCCCACTTATGTCGAAATAAACGATTAGTATTGGCATATCACTAACAGTAGAGTGTAACGAGAGGATGAATTCTAAATCTCTTACTATCTTGAAATAATCCGTGGTATCACCAATATTATAAAGTAGACACAAAATCGAGAGAGTAGGTTGTGTAGGATAGGTAGTGAAACCAGAGAAAACAAAATAAAACTACTGCGTGAGCTGGGAATCGCTTTCTTTTTGAACGCTTTTATAATTTAATCAACATCTTAGTTGATTTTTAAGATACCCCTCTGATATTTAAATGTCTTACTATCACAAAGAGTCAGACGGGGGATTATAGTGTGAAAAATCGACATCCTGCTTTAGCAAAATGCTTTTAAAATATTTATTGTTGATAAAATATCTAATCCAGAAAGGACGTCGATGTTTTAATGATTTTAATCCTGGTAGATCTTGTACAGATTATAAGACCTTCTGGGTTCATGACCCTAGGACTTTTATGTTGATCTTGAATATAGAATACAAATTATAACCGTTTTGAATTTTGGGGAAAATATGAAATATTGTATGCTGTGGACGACTAAAATCGCTTGACGGGCCCGGAGTGTTGAGACAACCTAATACATTTAAGACGGTAGAAATCACTGGAACCGTGTGTGGGGTCACTGGTAACTTTCCTTGTCGACTTAAATGTTATGAAAATTGGTTGCACCTTTGTCATACCTCGCATGGGACACGTTGAGAGAGATTTTGACAGTTGCTTTCTCTACACCATCAGACTACTTAAGAGCCTTGAGGAATCCGACGATGATCGGAAGTCATTGAAGGCCATTCAGTCCTCAGTCATGTTCTTTAATGTGCAAGTGCCATCGGGCATAGCTTATTAGCTGTTCAGACTTTATCCTGGACAGACACATGCAAGCCCTCTGGTTATAAGTTGTTTTTCTTTTCAATTATCTGTTTTTCTTTTAGGCAACAGTCTTTCTAGACTAAAAACACTAAAAAATCACATCCTCTTTGTTTGGACGTCATAATGTATCTTGTTAATCCTTATTAAATTTGTGTCATGAAATAACCAAAGTCCTCTGCACCTGTGTGGCTGCAAATGAGTAGGTCATCTATGTATACGTCAGTCACGCTTGCCTCCAGCTGCTTGGCTGCATATAATTCAGTTATTTATGTTCTCGTCACATGTTTTACAAGCGAGATGGCCACATACACAGGTTTGTGGAATCACTTTAAAGGCGCTTTTCCTGATCGTAGCACCTCATTTTTTATTTATGTTTCATAAGATATTCCCAAGAAAAGGTTATTTCCAAAATTTCAGTTGATTCTGACCGTGCGTTTTGCTGTTGTTAACAAATGTTTGTATCACGGTGCCCCATCGGCCACCGAACATAATTTCGAATTTCTTCCAGAGTATAGAGTATATTGAAATTGCAAGTATAAGATTAGACACACATACTATACTTAGGCCAACGGTTCAGGTGATATATAAATCTCAACTTTTTCGAGATAAGTCAGGGGGCGATGATTTGGATCACGAAATGCTTCTTTAATATTCATCTTACTGATGATATTTTGCTAATGTAAGACGCAAAAAAACCATAACCAAAAGTTGCACTTTTTGAAGTCTTCAATGGTCAATGTTTGGATTCTTCAATGGTCACTGTGAAACCATCTTTTACACAAAGAGGATTTCCTACTGAATGAGCGAGTAAGCCTTCTATCAATATTGATTTTGGTCCGCGTGTTAGTGTTGCAGTACACTGCAATGCCCATTGAAAACTCCATAAAGTGTAAACTTTGGTTAGGGGGTTTTACGCTTATTTTACAAGCGAGGTGTTAATTGAAAGAGCAAGACCTATGCAACAAAATGTATTTTGCGAAAACTTTCAAAATTATCTGATCGAAAAACATGCAGAGATACCTTTTTATGACAACTGTATAATGAACCTACGCATTCTACCTGTTTACCAAGCGAAACCAAGTCTATTTGACATTAATAAAGTACAAAAATAAATCATTCCACAAGGCCTGTTGTGGAGATATCGTTTTGATTTCATTATATTTTGTTACAACTAGGAACTTGGTCTCACGAGTTCGTTCAAGAACCATTTTGTATCAAAATATTAAACATGAGTTAAGAAGGGGTCGTTTCGTGTGTTCGTATTGCATAACAATGGCATAGGTTCAGTTTCCTCATATATATATCAACTTGTTAGTGAGTTGGGATTAATTCTTTATTCTGTGATTGACAGGGCGACTAGGGAAGGCAAATGTAAATCCCATTTTAATGTTATAGGGACTGCTCAGATTGCAAATATTTGTCAGATTCCCATCAGCATTTCTGTTTTAAAAAGGTTAGGCAAAATTTTGTAGCATAATTCGAGAGTGCCACACTCAATTATGAGATAATGTAAGGGGCAAGGTTTATACGGGGCAAAATTTAACCTATACATCTGACAATATAGCTAAGTGAGAGCAAGAATAAATAAATTCCATATCAACGTAAACCCTTTAAAATTTTGCTTTGAGCTGTAATTTAAATTTGACAGGTTTTCGAACTGGGTTGTGTGTGTACCTTAACAGCAATGTCGTCTGCAAAGAGTACACATTCGACAACAACATGTTGTATGTTAATGTTAAACATACGACACAGTCAACTACCCGGAGGCAGTATAGGGTAGCGTGTACTACCTTAACAGTAACATTGTTTGTGACGTACCGAGGTCACCGAGCCAATAGAGAGTAAAATGGTGACCTGCTCCAACAGCTGCTAAACGGGACGAAATGCTCGCGAAAATTAGCCCAATTTACACTAATTTGGTTCAAATATAGGCTAAGGTTGGCCGTAATCCCTCCAAAATCTGGACGGAAATGCAAATATTAATCCATTTCGATATAAGAGGGGCACCTCTCCCATCTTCAGTACGCTATAAGTATAACACATGACGTCATTGTGTGTAGTAAATTAGCTACAAGCAACTGCTAGGACTACGCAATATTTTTTTTTTTTCGGTTGAGGGTTTGAAGATGGCGCGCCAAAGAATGATTTCTGCCTTTTTACACATGCAACCCCTCCCACTTAGACATACTAAAATTGAAGATGTACATTTAAATGATATTTTCATATTTATTCATCAAAATGACTAGGATTATACAGTAAAAATCAAATATATAATGTACTAGGATATCAATAGAAAACCCAGCATGACCTTTAGAAAAATGATGGCCTTATTAACATTACAAAAAATATTAAAAATTTTAAATT
>JAMKCH010042809.1:0-13258 GCA_023653785.1 Ophioderma brevispina
TATATCCCTATCGTCATTTTCGGAAAATGACGATCACCGCAAAAAGGGAGGTAGGCCTAGCGTTATTTTTCTTGTTAGATCTAGGGGCAATTTCCCCCTAAAACAAGGCAAGGGTCTGCTAAGTGATTTATGAAAAGTGTATAATATATAAACTCACATGTTATACACATATTAGTGTTTTCTTAACAGCAGATGTTCAACAGAAACAGGTTCCCATGTAAACTTTGGTGCCTTCTAAATCGCTTACAGGGGAACTTTTTAATTTAAATATTAAGTAGTGAGAGAGGAGACATTTAAATAGTAAAAAATATTGCCATTCTTATCATTGATGTATCAGTTTAGTGTCCCTCAAAATGTAACGATGATGACCCATTTTCACTGCATTTATGCCAACAAGTTCAGCGGAGAGGTAAGATCAATACACTTGCGCGTAATTTGGTGCTTTCATACATATTTTAAAACTAGGGCACAATTATCGTGTAAGTGCAGTGTGTCCAGGATTTTATTGATTTTACACCAGATGTAGAGGAGTCGATTACAGGTACATTTCTGTAATGGTTACCTCAAGGTATTCAATAAGTATGTGGTATAAAGTGAGACTTCTGCTGGAAATATTATTCCTCATGCTAGTTGCAGATACCATTAATGTCGGCAACGCTTCCGATGTTGAAGAAACTAGTCTAAAATAGTTTGTTTGGTCATATCCTATATATAATTAAACAAAAATGTATGTAAATTAGCTAGTAAGTGTTAATGATCCTTTTTTATACGTAGACCTTTTTTGACCTCTAGTTACGTTACCAGATGGTGAAATTAGTGCATGTGTTATATTTCCTGGTCCTTTGGGATTACATGCACAATTTGGGATCATTTTGAAAAGAATCTGAGCATTCTGAAAATGTTGACCTTGAACCTTTATTTGCCCTTTAACTATTAAACTATAACCTACAAATAGGGCAAACTATAAGTTATTTTAATCCTTAGGATTTGGCCAAAATGTTGGTAAAAGTTTCATTACAATTATACCTACTTTATATTTGCCCCTCTGTACAAATATTGCTTCCCTGCAAATGCATATTCCTCGCTACTTATATTTCTAGACTTTTGATATGTTATTCTCTCATCATTTCTAAGTATAACAACACCAAAATTGCTTCTGTTGCGTTTATTTTGAGGTCAAATCATAATTGTAGAATGGGATTGGTAACATTTACTAAATAGCATATTATGACTACAAACAGAATAATACGTAATTAGCATACAATACGATGACAGATAACATTTTAAATGTCACAGCATGTTACATACATACATACGAGATTCTGCAATAACAAATCGGGAAAATATTGCGTGACTTAAACTTGACATTCTATATTTTAGGAGTTTTGAAAATCTTGCATGATTGACTCTATTTTTTTTAAATTTGAATTTATTTTAAACCCCAAACCTCCTTTCCCCTTGTGAGAACTTTTCTAACGCTTCAAGTAATATGAATATTTGCATATCAAAGTTTTGATGTAAACTAAAAGAAGCCAGATACACCTGTCTTAATGTCTTCTGGCTCCTGGCACGAGCGATATTGAGTTTCCATGATACGTATTACACTTTAAAAGAGCGTGGGCGTATTTTACCCATCAAGTGGTAATACTGGTGTAGTTGGAAAAGTCAAAAATTGCATTTATATGTTCACCAAATATTGATCTATTCAGATTAGGCCTGGTGCTTCTATGAGATTTTGGCCCGAAATTATGTTCCAGGCGCATATGGTCCTGGAGCATAAGTAATCTAGTGAAATATTCTAAGTCAAATATTAATGCACATGCTCCAGGACCATATTTGCCATATTTGCAGTAATTGACAGATATTTTCCGCCACTACTCCAGGAGCATATTTGGCATATGCTCCTGGACAATTTGTGTTATTTAAATATGCTCCAGGACCATATTCAGCATATTCAAATCTGCTCCTGGACCATATATTTTATTTATGATCCAGGAGCATATGGAAAATATGGCCCTGGACCATATTTGACTATTTTTTTTCCAGATACTTTATGCTCCAGGACCATATGGTCCTGGACCATACGGTTTTGGAGCATAATTTCGGGCCAAAACTCCAATTAACAATTATAGCCGAGCATGAAGTAATGGTTGCGACTAACGTCAGGAGAGATTATGGCCGGAGATTGACCGGAGAGCTGCGCAGTACCCTGGTATCTGCTTCTTGCGCATGACATCTACACTTAATTCGCTGCCGTATAGAGTACGCAATTCTCATAGTTACTTTATTGCACACACGGCCGCCATTTTGGATTTTTAGCCATGTTTTCATTAATTTGCTAGTTTTTTAAAACCATTTCAAAAGCATAGACTATTTTTTTTTCCTTCAAATATTTTAGCATCCAAGTAATTCTTTTACAATTATCTCTCATGTCATAGAAGTTAATGCTTGTCTTGGACTTAGTTATCATTTTTTTGAAAAATTGATCGAGCCGTCTATGCACACGAAACCCTTTTCCCCTAAGTTTATATTGTGATCATTTTAGGATAGGCGTAGTTCCGAACACAGAGTGAACCAGTTAACCTGCCGAAGTATGGATGTTTCAACCTGCACTACGACTGCGAATACTACATTCATTTCCACACAAGATAAACCAATCGAAGGACGTGCTTTAATCACGTTATCTTTAGGCCGCTGTATAATTTGCAGAAAAAAGCTAACAAAGCGGTTTTTTCCTTGCAGAATAAAATGTCTTTCTCTGAAGCAATACTATCGCCATTCGCTTTTTACACTGTTGCTCATAAAGTTGGAATAAAGTTCTTAGCACTTTTTATGAAATGATCCTTAAAGCAATATTAGCATATTTTTTTAAGAGCGCCCCCAATTTTTAAAAAAATGAGATTTTTACACGGTTGCATTGGTAACTGGCTAGTAAACTATACCTGTGAATGGTTAAGCTCGAAAATGTCTGTGTGTCACTGTTATGACGTCCCGTGGATGTCAAAGGTCAGAAATACCTTTCAAACACAAATAAATGAGCCTTGTGCACAAATGATCTGAATTTTATAATATAATGATTTGTAAATGGTTTGGTTCAAGAATTTGGTATGTCCAAAACAAAATTACATAGTAAAATTACACACAATTAGTTAAGATTATACTTAGAGTTCTCAAGTGTCCTGTGTTGAAAGCGTTGCACCTCAACGATTGATATGTCCTCACAGCGAAGACTCCAAAATGACAGCGCTTAAGTTCACATAAATATCCATGGTATATTCCATGCAAATCTTCTGAGTCTTGAATATAATTTTGTCCAGCAGTTTAAGAAGACGGGGCTTTCCCTGGACGACATTAATGTTCCACAATAATAAAATCCAGTCGCTATGTCCTCATATAGGACCACAAACTGGAGTCCCTTTTTGATTTAAAAAACTGAAGCTCTTTGGCTTAAAAGACGACAGCAGACAATCTAGCTATCAAGCTCCGGCGGCATCCAAAGTATTAAATCCTGGCACTATGTAGAGCTCAAATCTACCATTATTGTAGATTAAAACTAGCTATAACTATACTGTATAGCTCCTGATTACAACTGCTGCTGGCCAATCAAAACTTTTGCCACTCTGCTTTATACCATCATTTCACAAAGTTCCCAAGTCCTAAAATAGATATTACCACAGCATCATGCATAAAACATAACCTAGCACTAACAAAAATCAGATTTCACAAAAATTACATCATCTGAATTGCATCATTTCATATTTATAACTTTCATGGGGAATCCCCAGATCTTGCAATGTTTTGATCTCAAAGCAAAAACAAGTTGACTCAGTTTCTAAGTTTACATCTTGGGGAATTCCCCTTTCCCCTATTGTGCAATCTATCTAAAAGGTGCACCTTGCACAAACAACACTAGGGGAATTCCTGTTCTCTTTTTTATCATAAATAAAGTACTTTTCCCGTGAGAAATCTTTTCTCAAATAAAATTGAGATATAAAATAATATTTTAATCAAAATTGTGAGGGTAATATAACAGTTACAAACGAAGGAATTTTGTAATTAGAAAAATTATTATCGGGATCCCGATAATAATTCAACGGCTGCTGGAAACGGCCTTCCAATGTGAAATAGCCGGGAAATAGCGCCATGTACGTGTCTACGCTCATCCATTAGTTGTTTTATTGGTTCATGCAAGTCAAGTTAGAGGTTATCTTCTCGAGGTGGCACTATTTCATCATGGACGGATATAAACGTAACATTTCCAGCTCTGCCGTTAAGTCCAATATGGGATCCCAATTCTAATTACAAAATCGCTTATTTTATGATAAATGCGCATTTCTTAGCATTCTCGTTCGCAGGTATAGTTTCTTAGACAATTACCAACGTAACTGTGCCAAAATATAAACTTTTGAAAATTGGGGGCGCTCTTCAAAAAATGTGTCATTATTGCTTTAACAGTGTGAGTTATGATATCTAGGGTGTATATTGCCACACAACTTGAATGATAAGTCTCTTCCGAACATATCATCATGAACTTAGTCCACAATTAACCCTTTAGCCTGAAAGGAAAAGGGGTATTTGAACAGCAGATTTAAGGATTTTGTTACAATTTTTCACATTTTCATGCATCGAAATGTTCCATAGTACTGTTTTAAATGTCAATCAGTCAGTAATATCGAGTATGGCCACCCCTGGCATGAATCAGTGCGTAAAGACGTCGCGGCATACTGTCCACAAGGTTGTTTATGATGTTAATGGGCAGAGCGTCCCACTCATCGGTCAAAGCCTGAGCTAACTCCTGTAGAGTTTGAGGAAGATTGTCCCTGTCACTGATGGCTCGGCCTAAGGCATCCCAGGCATGCTCGATAAGGTTCATATCAGGGGACCAAGCAGGCCACGGTATCTGCTCCACCCTCTCTACCTCAAGAAATTGTCTCACTACATCGACCCTGTACGGCGTTGTTGTCTTGCAGCCGGAAATGTTTGCATAAACCCTTCTTGCATGTGACAGGCAGTGAATGGTTTTCCAGAATGTCCAGGTACACGACGGCGGCGTTCATGTTTCCATCTGGCACCACCAGTGACGTTTTGATCCGTAATGAATACCGGCCAATACCATCACTGAGCCGCCGCTACTTCCTGAATATAGTCATCTCAGAGGTTCTCACCATGTAATCGACAAACCCTTTGTCTTCCATCTTAACAGTCAAAGATGTAGGATCATATGACGAATACGATCCCAATAGCGACAAGTATCAAAACTGACCCTGAAGCCTCGCGCAACCGTTAGGGACGAGTTCAAAACTTAGCCGCCGAGTGACTTGTGGTTCAGGGCGGTTGAAACCTGTTTCATTGTTTGAAACAATAGAAACCGGTTACAACCGCAAAGAACCGGTCGGAACCGATGAGTTTTGAAGCCGCTAAAGTAACACAGCTACTCAGCCTGCGGCATTGGCTATTTCTCTTAGCTTTCTGGGAAAGATTGTGAATAATACTGAAATTTGAGAATATTTCAATAAAGAGCAAATTACTTCAGTTGTTTTTCGTACCTATCTGATATGAAACCTTTTCTTTAGCATGATAGCTGCGTGTAGTCTTCATTGCTTTTTTCAAGGCTATCTTTCTTTTCGCGGCTTATATTATGGATTGTATTGCTACAAATACGAACTTTCCCTTCCTTTTTCTAAGGCCTTCATAGCACAATTTGTTATAAGATTGTATACAGAAAGCCGAAAGCATATTACTTGCTGTCAACAGTCGCCCGATTTATGCTAACCGAAGCGGTATCTAGTAGCTTGATTTCAAAGGAAACAAAATGCATATCGGGGTTTAGGGTAAAAACAGGTGCTGATGTTATTCATACCATTTCACACGAACGGCAACCTTCAATTCCGCGCTTTTGATTAATAATTCGATACTTTAAAACGCGCTTTGCCGTGAGTCTTTTCACCACGGAACTAATTTCACTCCTTTCTAGAAAGATCGTTAACTTTGTTCTTATCGTCCTCAATTCAGTATTTTCGCCTATATTCTGATCTTCGAAACTCTAAAACGATTTGGCGGTGAGTTTGAACGACTTTCGACTTAAAGTTGCGTTAGATTACCCGTAGGGATGCGGTTAAAAGTTTTTAGCCCGGCAACCAATTGGCGGTATTCTGGTAAAAACACGAATCAATCATCAGACAGTATTAGATTGGAAGTGATCGCTTGTAAGGTTACTCTCGAAACACATTATAAAACGGTTTCGTATATCTGCTCGCTTGGTGTATATAAATATGAAGTGCTTTCAATGTATTGTAGTCTCTGGTGTGTATGCGTGTGGGGGTGAGTGTGCAGGGCCGTCGCTAGACATTTTGTTATGGGGTGCAAAATGAGAGACAAAAGACTCTATGTTATTTGCCACAATGACAGCCATTGGCGTAGCTAGGATTTTGATATGGGGAGTAGTGTCGCATCTGAACCGACAGAAAACGGGTGGGGTTCGCCGGAAAATTTTTGATTTGCTTTAAATGTCTTCTGAAGGATAACTCTTGCACGATTTTGTAACATTTACTTGTCGCACGCTGACTATTAAACTTTAAAACCAGACTTAGCCGGCAATCCGGCCTTAAGCGCCATAACCCGAATTCTTTGAGTGAACCGACGAGCTCATCTCAACCGACAAAATCAAATATTGGGGGCCACGGCCCTCTGCCCCTGGCTACGCCACTGAGAGAGAGAGAGAGAGACCCCGTCGGCGTGGGTGAAGTAGAACTAAGTGTACAGAATTAGGCCGACCAAGCCCTCCTTAAGTGGATTATCTGAACCACGCGAACCGGGCAGAGCCAGATAAGGTCCGTCAGTTGAGTGTGTGTGTGTGTGTGTGTGTCTGAGTGTGTGTCTGTATATGGGTATGTGGGCATTTGTGGGCATGAGTATGCGTTGCAATGTACCAATACTGTACTTTACTAAACACATGTCAGTACTTAGGGATGAAAAGTGTTCAAGACGTTTACTGACCACAAAACATTTCCTCATCATGATAAGAATTCTTTAAGTACTAGCGCTTTGTGGGTAAAATGAGTGTAAAAGTCAAGGTTTTTATGTGTTAAGAATAGGATTTTTGTAGGATATTAAATATTTCCCAATGACCATAAATTTCCCAAAACTGGTGCATTGTAGGATGGACTCAATACACCCTCCGAAGTTCACCATTAAATCTCATCATAATTATACTCGTTAGAGACCCTAGATACACCACAGCCGTTTTTATTTTTCGAGAATGCATTGAAGTGTTGTGATAGGGTGCTTTAGAGTGCAATTTTGATCGCCTGATTAAAGGTGCCTTAAAAAAAAGTTTAAAGCCTTGATTTTGGCACTGATGTAAAGCTTTCCATCAAAAATATCCCCACCTGGAAGGATTAAGCTGAGAATTATCTGTTTGGTACACAAATTGTGAAATTTCCTATTTCTTAGTGGAGCAAATACGAAATAAGCATATCAAAATTATCCTTTGTTTCCTTTTTTAAGACATTCCTGTATCTAAATGCGAGGTAAAAGTGTATTGAGTGTCTAATCTATATGAAATCACTAGATATGACGTAATATGCTACTGTAAGTAAATACTGACAATATTTGTATTTTTTTCTCATTTTTTAGAGTAATAACATGTGTATGCTTACTTTGGCACCCATCATTGTCAAACAAATACCAATTTTGCTTGCATGAATGGCAAAATCGGTCGAAAAAAACTTGATTTTGGCGATTTGCGTACAAATTTGCTTAAAAATAAGCTCTCAGTTATGACGTCACTATGACGTCATATTGTTAAAACTTGATATGTTTGTACTTGATTTGAAGAAAGGACATATGTAGCTACACACTGATATCATACAAGATGATGTTTGTCGCTTAATTACGAAAAAATCGGGGGATGGTACCCCCCCTTTGGTCGTGAACGTAGTAGAAAACCCCTTGGTTGGACGAGGGTTAAGAGTAGTACCGATAAAAAAACAGAGTATCACAAGAGGTAGGACTTCAATGCTTAAAATTTAATATTTATGGAAATTGTTCAATTAGAATGAGAATGGCAAACGTTCTCGCGAGGTAAGCACATGTAATGATTATTTTTGTATGCTTATGATTTGCTTGTACATCAAATCAAACACGAATTGCAATCATTGCGGGCGCCCGAAGTGCACAATATACTGGCTCAGAAAGAGAGAAAAAAATGAAAAAAAAAAAACAATATCGTTTCAAGATACACCACACAGAATGGAATTTTGCACTGCAATATCTAAGCGAACAATATGTCCACACTTGAAACCAAAGACAATTGATTAGAAATATCCTTCCAATAAAATTAACATTGACGATTATGACATGCAAGCACTTATGCGTGAAATTCAAAGAAAAGCGCTTTCATCTGTCGACGAACCTTTGGCTGTTCTACGTGAAGATATGTATTTGCTTGAAGTAAAACAACACTCTTGAGGATTTCAAAATAATGTGTTTCATATTCAAGAATCAAAATTGTCAAATTTGGGAACTGAGCGACGAGAAATGATGATATTGTGCAATAAATGCTTAAAGGGACACAATGGCACAGAGAAAAATATTCAGACACAATGAAATGGACCCTTACTAAAATCGCTTCCAAAATTTTGAAAACAATTTGGATGCTTATATTCCGTAAAACCAGCAAGAGTTACAGGCAATTAGCTGGTATCCTTGCAAGAATTTACTGTGTTTCTAACACTGTAATTTTTTGACACAATTAAAAAGCATTCAGACATTATTATATTACATATATTACTAGTGATAAGTGAATTAGCCGGGATTAGCACATAATGCAATAGCAATGATCTGTGGGCTCATGACGGCATGCTTTTCAAGTTTGATAAAATGCTGGCATTAATGTCAGCATCTTTAGCTGTCTGTGGCAGAGAAGTGAAGCTTCCAAGGAAAATAATATTAGTTACTCCTCCTTTTTTACAAAATGTAAACACTGAAATTGTTTTTCAAATTTGCGGAAGTGATTTCAGTAAGGGCCCATTTCATTATATCCGAATATTTTTCTATTACCATTGTATCCCTTTAAGGCCAAACTGTAAAAGAAGAATCCGATAAACAAAGTACTCGGAAAAATCACCAATTTTGTATTCAATGTATATTCCACACACACCACAATTGCTCAACTTCGAAAACCTGTGCAAATCGCCTCAGGTAAATGACAACTCTAGTAGTTTTCAGCGATCGTGTCACCTCGTGTCACCTCGTGTCATAGTTTTGGATTGGTGACGGGGTGGCAGACGCGAGAGGCTTTGATGGATAAAAAAATGCGACGAGGGACGGTATTTAAGAGGTCATTAAATTAACAAGTTTTTGCTACTCATGCTCACTTAAAAAGCAAGGACCATAGTAAAACAATGTTATAATTCATAGGGCTTCTACTTGTATTTTGCGACACAATTGAGTTTTTTCCCGATTATTGGTTTCCGGATTTATTACGATTAATAAAGCGTTGGCAGGCACAGAATGTACATGACATACTGACAGTTTGTCTGTTTATATCCCTTAAATCACTAAATGCCAATTTTGCACTTTTCAAAATCAGAGCAGACCCCTGCCGCTCCCTGCCTTGTGTTTACGGGGAAAAGTGCTATAGAAATCTACAATACTAATACGCTACCGCTTTTTTGCGGGTAATCGTCAGGTTTGCAGTCATTATTGTAAAAACGTAGCTGCGTAGCTTGCATTGTTTAAACTCATATAGGTATATATGGCTCTATTTTCCGGAGGCTAGGGGGAAGGGAAGAAGGAAGAATTTTATTAAGACATTCCTGTACTTCAGACTTGTATAGTGGAAGTTTTGTAATTTCGTCAGCCTTTACCGCTGTGGTAATAATTACGATTATGATTCCATTATCTTGTGGCATGAAACTCAGAGTAAAAGACTTCTATTCCTGGAAAGACCATACTCGGAATATTTTACCCAAACGTCGCTAGAGGAAAATCTGACGAGCACCCAAAAAAGGGAGGTAGCCGTATTTTTCTTTTTAGATCTAGGGACAAGTCCCCTTAATCAAAGGTAGGGGTCCGCTCCATGATTTTTTTTTCAAAAGTGCATTTAAAGCAATTAAGGGATGTTATGGATACAGATAGTATGCATCTAAATGAGACAACACGGGACGAGAGTTAAAATGGATTTCATATGAAACTATGTGAGCAAAAACGAAATTATTTATGAAATAGCAGGTTGAATTTGGAAATGTACATTTGCACGCAACAATATTACAACGATGCTTTCAACTTTAAATCTTAAAATTAATCATCCATTTGCAGCTCCGATTAAGTAATTCTGGGGATTGAAGCGAGAAAAGGATTGTGGAAAAACATTGGACATCAAAAGTAACGATTAAATCTTCCATCCCTGGGATTTACGCCTAAAAGACATGACAGAATGATAGAGGTCAAAATAGATATTCAAGATACGTGTGGGTCTTTTGGAGACGAAACATTTTCTTAATAACTTTTCTTAACTTGGTTGGTTTGCAGTTGGTCCGCCATTGCTTTATCAAGGGCACAACAAAGCCAAAATGTTTGCTTCTTCAATCTAAAGTTCACCATCTTTAAATCAGCTATAATGCGAATCCGTTCGACTGTGTAAAATCTAGCCGTCGACCATCCATTACGATTGTCAGTATTCAAGTCACGTTTTCACGGTGATTTGAACTTTGATTCTTGTCTGCTAAGGGCCCATCAAGAAAATGGTCTTCGGAATTTAATTAAAAACAGCATTTGGTCATTCAGATAGACTGGAGAAAATTATAAAATGCTACACATAATTCCCTTACGAGCACTCAAAGCAAACCCAATTTCGACTTCATTAAGGAGTTTTCCGCTTACGCGAACATAAAATGTGCAAGAGTATTGGCCAAAGTGAAGTAAAAAATCTTATACCAAGAACAACCTATATATTTCACTTTGCGTCAAGTGTAGGTCAGGGGTCCTTTGTTTCGAATTAAGGACTCCGGAGAGAACAAAAAAATGAGGTTTCTTATTAGATATGAGTGTATTGTACCAACCAGAAAGACTGGCAATCCAGAGAATATCGGGTTGTGAAAATAAACATTTTTGTTCGGTAATCGTTGCTGCCATATCGATATATTTTGTCCCAAAGCTTTTTTTATTTTTTGAAGTTGCCAGTCGACCGCTTTGGGAACAAGCAAAATACGATGCGACGTCATTGCCATTCCCATATTGACCTATTTCGTCCCCGTTAATACTGTTTTACAGGTGGATGGTAAAAAAGTGTGTCTTTGCTTATGTTTTTCTTCTTTTGTTTGTTTTTAGGTTCTTTTTTGTTTGGTCCAATACACCCATACTGAAACCTTTTTTACTTTTTAATCCGTCAAAATGTTGAATATATTGATATCCCATGTTGTTGATAGGTAAACCCGGTACAACACTACATGGGGCTGAAAGGGAGAGGACTGAACGCTGAAAATTTATATTAACACTTAACGTGTTACCCACACAGTACACGGCCCTCACAAATGGTTATGGAAAAAGTATCTCAGGGAAGTTTAAAGAATAATGTCAGGAACAATCGATATTGATACAAGGTACAATTAAATTTTGATGAAGTGCGGCGGCAAGAAATAAAAGTTCAGCTGTAATCGTGGCCTTCCGCCCATTCTCAACTTCAATACAAAATTATTGATCTTCCAAATTGTACGCATACTATCTTTATAGAGGAGGAGCAGAATCTCATAGGGCCTTATAAGGAATTCGTTTTTTATACCTCCCACTACACGAAAAGGTTTGACACCTTTGGTAGTTAGTATGGACCCTCTACATCAATGCTAGACAGGTAGTACTCTCAAATGTGGTTACTCACTTTTTCAATAGGGGCCAATTAAGTTACACAGGGGTCAAACTTTTAAAATGCAGCAATCATGTTGAATGTATGCCATATTGTCCACAATCATAAGGATTCCAAGGTATAGTTTGTACCACCTACGACCATTGGTTTTGGAGTTCTACGGTAAAATGGCTAAAAATGGTAAAAAAGGTCAATCTCAAGTTGTTAAGGGGTTCAACATTAAAAGTTAATTATGATGGTATTTTAAATACTTGCAAGTTATTTGCATGAGGTAAGAGGACTCCTAAAAGGTTATAGTTGTGATTATGTTAAATGATTGCTTATTGAGATAAGGGTCAAAGAAGGTCAACACCAATTGTGTATGTTGACCTATGACTATTTTGTCCCATAACATGGTAACTATGCATTGCAAGATGTACAAAACTTTCCTGATTTTAACTCATTAAGCTAGATGAACAACTTTCTATCATTTTCAAAAACATTGGAGCCAGCAGCAACTTAAATTTTGGACCCCCTGTACAAATAGAAAATGGACCTTCCTTTTTACCATTTAGCTCATTTTTACCCTATAACTCCAAAAAACCATTGGTCTAGAAAGTACAAATATTACATTTTTTAGGTCCTTATGACTCTAGCGGCCATATGACCACATTAACATGACTGGAGCATTTTAAAAGTTTGACCCCTGTTTGTAAACTTTAAATTGGCCCCTAAAAAGTGACACCACAATTTGAGGTAACCTACTTAGCGTGATATTATATAGAGTGATATAGAGGGCCCATACTAACTACCAAAGGTGTCAACCTTTTCTGTAGTGAGGGTTAAAGATGATGTGTGACCTGGGTCCTAGCTCCTCCACTATTTGAGGACGAAATATGTACTTAACATTCAGGTTTCGGTTCACCAGTCAGAGTAAATCGAAGCCATGATATTCTATCATTGATTTTTGTGTAATCAAGTTTGCCAAACAATTCCAACTGTAGAACGTGATAGGTTATTTGTCCAGAAACTGTGATTCGTTTACTTCTGATCTTTACACTTTGAACCATATATCGCTTGAAAGCTATGGCTAAAGTGAATATAAGCTGAGGAGGGAATTGTCGATGGTACCTGAGTATGCGTATATCGAGAAGAAACGGTGTGAAGAACGTGACCTAATGCGTACATGTTTGTCTTAAGTTTGATGCAAGGGGGGGCCAGTTAGAACACACTTGTGGGAAATTCTGGCATGCTAGACAAGATTTAAAATTCACAAAACGCTAAAGATTAAAAACCCAAGTTGGTTCTGCCCCGTAGTTCATTTGAAATTAAAACGAAATGAAAGCAACCTCATCCATGAAATGGAGCCTAAGGTTACAGTAGCATTCTATAATGGAGTTTTAAAGACGCGATGTA
>JAMKCH010042810.1:0-12744 GCA_023653785.1 Ophioderma brevispina
AAGATTTTGGACTGAAAGTCCTAAACTTTCACCGGAGCGTAATAGAGAAAAAAAAATAGACAAATTTGTAGTTTCTAGGACACCAATCCGGAGACGTTGTCATATTAATTAAATGCCAAATATTTAATAATTCCTGTTCTCGAATACTCGAGGTTAGAGCTTGTCAGAAATGGTCGTCGATTCAATGTAATTTCTAGGTGGACTGAACTGTGCCACCAAACTTTGAACTCTGAGTGGTCGAGATTAATACATAACCTCATCTACATAGCTGTTAAGGAAAGAATTCATATTGTACCCCCATAGTATATAATTACATGATACAAAATTTATTTAATTTTGGCTTGTTGATCAAAAACGGAATAAGAAAAGCTAAAATTAATTAAAGTTCATGTTGGATGCTAAAATTTTGAAGGGGGGTACATATGGGAAGTCTTGCCGCGTGAAGTCGTAATCGGTTTTGCTACAACATGGTTGTGTCGACCATCTCCGTCTCAAATAATAGCTCATTAAAAAATGTGGTAATAGACCTTTGTAATACAGGGAGCCATCAAAGAAGTTAACAGTTATAAACAATCATTAAAAAGAAAAGGTTATGATATATTTGGCATATTTGATTACAGCAATGGTATCCAGATATCTTTTCTTTCAGTGGAGTGCAAAATCATTGGAGTGTGACAATCGATTAAAAAAATATAGGGCATTCCTGCAAACATAAGACACATGTGTTGCTGCAAAATTAATACAAAATCATAACATTACAATTCAGTACTTGTGATATGTTAAATCTGTTCTTCGAATCCCCCTCAAACTTAATCCTCCACAATTTCCCCCCCACCTCTTTGGATGCAATAACTGCCTTCCTCAGCATGGCTTCACAGCTCTTCTGATTAATTAAGGCTCTGTCCTGTGAAATATGCAACCTCTGCCCGTGATTCTTACGATGAAGACTCATTAAGGTCTGCTGAGGAGTCGGAAAAACTCTGCGATTTGAGTCCCCACAAGGAAAAATCTAACGGAGTCAGATCAGGAGATCGTTGGTGGCCACTTGATTGATGTTCAGGGCAATAACAAAATATCCAATACTCAGCAAGCATCGTCACAGTTCGTCTTCTGTGGGCGGCCCCCCAACCATCTGTGCCCACCACGCTCGTTGAATGGGCCGGTTCGGTATAGCTGAAAACGAGGAAGATTTGTTCAATGAAGGAACAACATCTTAATTGGATCAACTGGAGGTATCCGATCCCCATGATGTTCATAGGCTGCCCAGCAATACCCATATGATTCGAACCCATGATTGTGTGCCAAAACCGCATTGTGCTTGAGGTTACAAAACAGTCGAGGAAATCGTTTTTTTAAGTGTCGTACAGACTGATTTTGAGACTGTGGATTGAAAAGGTGCCATGTACATGAAACTCAAACAAAACTAACCAAATTACTACATACATTCTACATTAAGATACTTTCAAAATTTTTACTACTTTTTTGATACGACCTGTTAGATCGCCATGATATAAACAAGATATTCACATTCCAGAACTTATAAGACACACTGCCCTAAACCTGTGGTAAACACAGGTGCCTAATGTTTTGTATTTGCAATAGAAAGCAGGCAAGTTACCACCAGTGTGACGTAGCATTGCAAAGTGTCTTTGCGGTTTGGTCATCGCATTTGAAAAGTTCACAAAGCTGTGAACTGAACTGAGCTATTCTGTCCTATACCAAGGCTGCTATCAAAGGGTACAGCATCGTATTAAAGACACTATCAAGTGATTCCCAAAGACCCTCAAAATATTCGAAAACTTGCAGTAATAGCTTCATATTGAAGGATAAGTCGGTATAATTCTCATAAGTTTTTTTTTTCCAACTAGAGAATTGACAAAAAAGGACGAAAAACGGCAGTGTTCAGAGATATGACTCTCCATTGGAATTCCGTGTGTTGTCCGTTCGGACAGTAATGACTAAAACATCGGATTCTGTGCTTATTAGTTTGCTTTCTGAGTCTTATCATTTGCAGGATAATGTAGGTGCCGTGCTTGTGCGGACATGCAAAAATCCGGATATTTTGATGATATTTTCTATTTTATGATTTGGCAAATCACTGAAGGTGCCTATGATAGTTGTTTGATGATAGGTGTTTATAATCAATTTAAAGGATGCGAAGTTATACAAGATATTAAAAATAAAAATAAAAATGAGGGAGATGGAGGGGAGAGAGAAAGGTTTTTAAATGTTTTTTATGGGGACTTGGCTCCTTTTAATTACGTTTGGCCATGTAAAGTATCTATACGAATTACCAGTAAATGTGGCTGATTAATTCCTCCTAAAACTCCTTAGAGGAATAGCCTCTACCCTGCTGATTAAAATCTTAGTTAACTTCGAGTCATCGGTCATATAGGTCATGCTAAAATATGTTATCTCAGGTTTAAAAGGTTGGTTTACCTAATTGACACCTTGTCCTCCATTTTACTCCAAAATTTAGATTTTGTTAACAGAAGAAAGTTCATATTTTTCTCATTAGCCCAGTCGAATTTTAGGCCAAGGAAATGTTCTTTTCGATGTGATGAAAAAGCGAGTCTTCTCCAACTTGTTCGAACCCATTTAGTACACACACTGCCATGGCCCCAATTTAGTGCAATTTTTGTCTTCTACTATTCAAATGTTATCAGATGTTTTGAGTGATATGCCATTCCACGTGAATGGAGTAAAACAATCAATTGGGCCATGACGGGTCACCCACCTTCAAATATTAAAACAAATTATTCAAAACAATTATCAACCCAAATCAGATTTTTTGTGTGTAGGAGGCTATCTTTTTTAATAGCACATAGCAAAAGCCATTAATTTAGACTCATATTTTTTAGCACGGCTGTTGCATCTTCTATAATTGTTATTGTTATTATTATTCGGAAAAAATACTTAAAAATGCTGCACACTTTCATTTCACAGTAACTCTTATGCAATTGCTGGGATACGACCTCGACCATGGACTAGTTACAAAGAGTTCGTGGGTTTAATTCGCATTGGAACCACGTTTTTTCAAGGGGAACGCAACAAACCACGCCTATTTTTTCCTTCGTATTATTCCAGTCATCTGTCTGGTGGTTCTCAAAATTAAGTGTTGTCAAAATAAAATAAAAAATAATCCAATATCACGTTTGTTATACTCTAGAGAAAATTTGAAGAATTAAGCGTTCTCAGAAGTTCAAGTATTCCATGAACTGCCTGCTTTTTCTCTTGTGATTGACAATACTCAGCACTATTTCATTATATATATCATTTATAAGGCGATAAAAAGAATATAAATGCTGTCTTTTTTGTGACACCTTACTATCGAAGTGGTAAATTGCAATTCCATGAATCCTTTATACTTACTTAGTCACTTCACATCCATTGGTTAGGCAGTCACATATATTCGTGTTCCTTGTGGGGGACCGCGTGTACAAAAAAATTGCCCACGCAGAAACTTTGGGCCCATTTTGGTATGAATCCAAATGGGCCCCTCTTTCAAATGCTCATATGTGCTGGTGACATCAAAAATGTGCTAATAAAATTTCCACTCTGATTCAAATTTAGTAAAATGCCAATGAATTATAGATTTCTTTTTGTCCCAAAATCAATAACAATTTTCTTTGATTTTTTGTTGCTGCCAGTTCTGAGAAGAATGTGGTTTTGAAATGGCGTGGCATTTTGACATGAGCACTTTGATTTCAAAGCATTAATATAAAAATATATAATGATAGTATTTATATATATATTATATATATAATATATATCTAATATATATAAATGTAGAACGCGAGAATGGAAGGTCACTGGATTTGTTTTCTTGCAACAACTGCAGTTTCAATTTATACATTCATCAGTTCGGAGTGTCTCCTTTTCATTACAAAAAAACATGTAAACAAGCGAAACTGTATTTGCGTGGGTGTGGCGTTAGTAGCGGAAACGTTATGCGTACGCCTGATACCACCGCGTAATAAGTTACGCTGAGAGTGCTACCATATAGACTTTATACAATTTGTTAGCTATACATAATGATACAAGTAAATACATCTTAAATCACATGTTAAGAGCAGGGTTGGAATACAGAAATAGAAATTTTCCGCACGCTAAAAGGTTTATTTTTTTGTCATCTGCTTTCACCTTGTAAGGGTGCAAACGGTGAATTTTGGGCAGTGTCAGTGTTGAGTGCACACTCGTCCTATGTTGGCTGAGTTTAATTTGACGGGAACTGGGAATCGCCCTTATTATGTTTTCTTATGAACTCTGATTCGAGAATTAAGCTGATCACCAGTTTTGGGGGGGCCAGTGTAGTGTTCTTTCCATCCATTACATGTTATTTACATAAATGAGATTTTTGCTTTGCAATCATGGTGGATATCTATTTCAAACATTTGTTGTCTTGAAACTAAACTCGGAGCATTCAACGATATTCTACATACACTGCCACAACGTTTATCATTCCACTTGGTACTACCACTCACCTTTTTGTTTAGTTTTAGGGCGGCTCTGGTTAACATTTCTTGAGGTGTTTGGAGTTGGCGTTTGCTCATGAGTAGCTAAGTATTTTTCAGAATGCGAGAGAATTTTTGCTGGCTGTGAGCATGTGGATAGAATCCTTAACAACTTTTCCAGCTTAACATTGTTTTGGATTGTGGCGAGTTGACAAAGGTAGATCCCTTTTGTTATCCTGTGTTGGGAATTGGGAAGGAGTAGGTCCTCTCTTCTGATATTTAGATGCTTTCCTCGATACCTCTTTCAACAATGTTTAAAGGTAATGTCTGTTAATAGACATTTTTCAATTCCCTCAGTCCCTGTTAGTTTTAACGCTATTTCTTGAACGATGGTACAAATTCGTCCGAGCCAGATTGAAGGGAAATATTCCTTTTGGTATGTTTTGGATGACAATTATTTGAATCAAGATCTGATGTGTGTCGGTTGCTTTATAGAAAATATCAGTTTGGATTTTATTGTAGCGGTCATTTGTACATCTCTATCAAGAAATGGCAAAGTGGTAATGGCGCGAAAAAAGATTTGAAATGAATAGACGGGGTGAGTGAATTTTGACATAGACACAACAAGAGTTCAGATCGCCAAATGTTGTTCCAAATGATAAAGCAGTCGTCGAGTGATTCTAAGCCAAGTGTTTTTTTCACATAATTACTGACGTCTGGGTTTTCTTTGTCCCTAATTTGATCATATAATGTTTGTTCTAAGAATCCAGGAATGATGTGGCATATGTTGGAGCCATTTTCGTGGCCCATTGCATGGTCCCTGTACGTTGTTTGAAAGGTATCGTTAAAACAGAATACGTTGTTTTCAGGATCAGCAAGGATGCTTCAGATTAAATTGGCAGAAAAGCGTTTGGCATAGTACGGATTTTCTCCACGCCAAATATTCCACAGCTTTTATACCAATGTCCTGAGGTATGTTTTGGTATATAAACGAGTTACTCACAGCTAACAAGAGAGCTTATTTGGTTGAACAGATTTAGGAAGTTTACGATGAACATCAAATTCGATCCTTTACATAGCTTGGGAACCTTCTCATGCGAATGGTTTCAATACGTATCAACAAGATGGCTTAGTCTGTGAGTAGCGCAAGCTGGACCGGCCACATAGGCGGAATTTGAGAGTGTTAGGTGGGTCACATTCGATGTAGCTGGTTCTTAACTGGTTTTATTTTTGGCTTTGATTTCCTCACTCACTTTGTAATTTTGGTAAAACATAAAATTTGCCTGAGATCTGCAATCAAAGTTCAACAAATAGTCAACTTCCTGATCGTAAGATTCCATAAATTTGTCAATAAGGCCTTTTTCTTAAATAAAATCTGTTTTCTTTGCAGTTTGTTTGAGTTGTTGTGTATGGTTCGTTATACATATTAGCATTCAATATATTCACTTATATAAAAGCTCTATCCATGTAACAAATCACCACCTTGTCAGGCTCTTTGATATTATAGTATTATGCATTTTTAAGATCTGATAGAGCTCTCCTCTGGGGAAGAGTTGATGTTGATTTAAAGTTATTTACAGCTTAGGTGGGTCTAAAGGGTAATATTCGAGAAAATCAATATACCCTTATCCCGTATCTTGGTCCCTATTTCTAAGGAAGAGTGAATTTAACCTTTGTTTTTTTTTTAACACTTTCGTCATCACTAGTAAACACTTTGAAATATTCATCATTGTCATCGTCGACATCATTATGAAAAGAATTCAGATAGTCTAACTTACGAGTAACGTTCTAAACACAGCTTCAGCTCCTGTTTGTTTGTAGCTGAGGTGGGGGGAATTTAGTACCTTTTTCCAGAAGGGCAATTTCATCTTTGTTTTAGATTTTCTTTTTGGAAAGGTTGATGATTTTTGATAAAAGTGTTATAATTAGAAATCTCCACTGAATGATCTCTGGATATTTTTTCAGTGACGATTTATCTTTGATTTTCTCTTAAAAATCTTCTTATTTTCTGTATTCACACCTGCTCTTAACATGTGTATTAATTTGTTTTACTTTGTAATTCATTATGTATAGCTAAACACATGTATAAAGTTATATGCGTATTTCACTCTAAGCGTAACTTATTACGCGCTGGTATCAGGCTTACGGCAATACACGTTTCCGTTCCGTACGCACACCGACGCAAATACAGTTTTCGCATTGTTTTACATTTTCCTTTTTTGTAATATAATAAAAGGAGACACTCTGCACCTTATGATATTATAAATTGAAACTGCTGGTTGTGCCAGGGAAAAATCCGTTTACTGTCATTCCTCTCTGTTTCTAGCATTTATACTATTTTAATTGCGATATTGATACTAATACTTTTGAGCTATATATATTATAATATATCTTTATAATATGTTTTTGCCTGCCCGGGACACTTTCCAACATGGCACATTGTCCGATCACTCTGTCTTTTCCGTATAGAATGCGTCGCACCTGTTTACAAGCAATATATTTTCCCGTATTTCATAGGAAAGGTAATCGTCATCATACCTTAATTCCAATATTAAAAAAATCCGATATATCATTTTAAAGTGCATGGTTATTTTCGAGTTATAATCTCCACATGGATTCAAATTATTTCCGGTTGCCGTAATCAACCTATATTTCTAACATCATAAAAGATTGGCCACGACATTTTACAGATGAATGAGAAAAGGGTTTCTCTAAGAATACCCACAATCTTAGTTGAGAGATCAGTTGAAATCACGGCTGAAGATAGCGTAAGTTCGCTGCCCCTTCAAAACAGTTTCTCACTTTATTTTAATCATATTATGTAAATATTCAAATTAGTTCTTCCCCGATTGATTGACGATTTTTTCTTGTTTTTTTCTCTCTCGTCTCTCTCTATCTCGCGCTGTCAGTTAACTCTAGCTGTTATTTGCATTTGTTTTGTAATTGTGTCCGTGTATCTTCTTTTTTGTCGGATTGTTACTGTCTTTCTTGCTCGCAAAAATTTCAGGGCTTAAAATACATTTGCGTAGAGTCAAAAATCTTTAAACATTATATATTGGACATTAGACTTACTTGCGGAGATTCTAAATGGGTGTGAAACTCAACGATTTCCTGGAAGGACCCATGACGTTTTTCATGGCAACATTTGGTGGAAACACTGTACACCTCATTGTGTACTATTAATTCACGGACTCAGCATTTATCACTATATATACGTCCATAAATATTATCCACTTAACATTACCGCTATCGGAAGCGGAATAAGGGTGTGCCATATACACAGTCCACATGGGGATTTAAAAGTCATGTCTCTTGTCATAAAAATAAAATCGGTGTTTTTTTACGAATAAAGCTGTACCCAAAACTCACATAAAGTGAGATATTTCAAATAATGTGCACTTAGAAAGAACATATTTCGTTAGGCCTGCCTGGCATGCCTGGTGATGCTTGCATCAATCATTCTGCAAACTCGATCATCCAGAAACGGATTCAAAAGTGGGCAACATATTTATCAATAAAATACAAAGGCTGTATGAAGTATGCAGCCAGACAGTATCAGAGATTAAGATCTGCTACATCAGATATCAAAACATATTTTACTTTCCTGGCCATGCAGTAAATTTGCATATGGGTTTGATAATAATGGTCATGACACGAACATAGCCGAACTACTGTGAATAATTTCACTGTCCATTTTTTTCAAGATACACGTCATCCATATCTTATTGGTTATTAGTATTTAGAGTAGCACCTATATTTCCTTCCTTAATAAAAGCAATACACAAAAATTAAAAGAATGATATGACTGTTGATAAGACCTAACCTTATATCATCCAGCCCATTTAAATTTGTTATATACATGAAGACCAATTAGGTACCCATCTGTTATAGGTAAGTAAAGT
The DNA here is from genome assembly GCA_023653785.1 of Ophioderma brevispina. Lineage (NCBI taxonomy): Eukaryota > Metazoa > Echinodermata > Ophiuroidea > Amphilepidida > Ophiodermatidae > Ophioderma > Ophioderma brevispina. The sequence continues at coordinate 8,357 of JAMKCH010042810.1, forward strand.
ATACATAATTCAATTAAAGGCTAGCTGGGAAAAATACATCCAACTATTTTAATTTGCACAATTAACATTGACCATTTCCATGGCAACAAAGCGTTCATTTAAAAATGTAGGGTATAAGATAGAGGCACATCACTGGTTAAAATTTGCAAAACAAATTTCGTGGGTCACGGCCACCTTATATTTGATAATTAGACTATCCATACAGTATTCGCCCACTCTGAACGCCATTTCCTCCTTGAAGCGCATAATTGCGAACCATAATTATTGACCCTTGCTCTCGCTAAAATATGCGTAATGATAATATTCTACAGCGAAGTAATCTCTTTCGGACACTTTATTATTGATAGTATTGCTGACAACAATATGCATAGTTCAAAACCTTGCATTATCGCTATATTTTTTGATAAAGTGCTTTACTTAAAAAGCTAAATTTAAATGTTTATGCTTGTTAGATTACTCGTACATTGCCTTGCATGTTCACGTATTTCCTAAACAAAATATCAATTTAATCTAGATTAAACTGCTGTCTGGACTAACTCTTATTTATGTGAAGGTATTGAAAGAGCAACAGAGGAGCTACACAGATCATGTAATCAATTCATGGGTACCACATACAGTGCATGTGACAATTATGCATTGATCATGACCTGACCAAAGCTAATCAAAATGAATTCGGCCCACTAGATTCCACTGCTGTCTGGACTAGCTCTCATTTATGTGAAGGTATTGAAAGAGCAAAACATGGGCTACTTTTTGCCCAAGGCCAGTTCCTTTGTACGCTTGGGTACAAATTAATAATTACAACCTTTTGTTACGTAATTGAAACGATAGTCGAGATCCAATGACCTTAGGCACCTGCTAGAAAGTCTTAGAGCCCTTTCCCGGGACGCGTGCTAGGCAAATTCTTGGGCCTCACACACCAGGCACTTAGGGATAAATATTGGCAATTACTGACCTCCCGTCGGCAAACTTGTGTGGGCAGACGAGCTGATATCTGGTTGCAGTTTCATTGAAAAAAGGCCTCAAGGCGAGTAATCTGGCTAGCAATCTAGAGCAGGCTCCAGTCAGAATTGCTATGTCATGCTAGCTTTGAGCAATGGTTCAACTTCACTGCGAACCACTGAAGCGAATCTAGGCTAGAAGTGACCCAAAGTCCGGGTTAAGTGTTTTAATTGCGGTAGAATCTAGTTTATATAAATATGGAAATGACCTAATAAGAAAAAACAAAACCAAAATTAATTGTGCTTTACAACATTCCGTTTTGCCCTTAAAGGGATATCATTATTTAAGGATTTTTTAAATAAAAAGTATTCTTATTGTTGTTTGTTATCGGCAGGATGGCTTTATAAACATCTGTGTGAAAGCATTTTAATTGAGAAGTTCGGAGAAGAGACCTGGAAGAAAATATGGTAAGATACAAGACATAAAAGTATGTTTAATCTTAGCATAGTTTAAAAATCCCATATTATTGGGATCAAAACCGAAGATGCATTAGTTGAAAATTATGATTGAGTCGATTTAAATACCAAAAACACAAAAGAATTTATTCCTGCAATGTCCTTTGCAGTATTTTTAAAAATTAGGTGCATTGGCATTGCACTTCGTTTTGAAAAATTCCATTTTCACATTAGGAGATTCAGATATCCTTTTGGAAAATATTTACTGTTAAGGAACTAAGGTTCGATACCATTGGCCGCCCAATTTAGTGCCACCAAATGAGCAAAATTAGGTGAACATGGCGTAGGTGTACAATACACCGGACCCTGTACGTTGTTTCAATAAAAGGGCGATTTCGTTAAGGTTTGTCAATGATTTGCCTGCCATTACCACATACCTAAGCCTATTGAGGACTATAGCCAGCCTTTGGATACACTAAAGTACTCTAGTATAAGTCATTTCGCTCTCCTCTCTAAATTCATGCAGTCCAGTGATAGTTATCTGAGATTTGGTTAATTTGCTCGAGAGACAATGTGAGACGGACAATGACACACTTTTCGGGGGTATTTTTTTTTCTGCGTGCGAGTGTCAAAATCCTGTTGTAACAAATGTGCTATGTGTCCAGAGACACCAGCTGTGACTGAACAATAACCTGACCTCTACGTGTATACAGAGATACAGATGACATTTTGTTGAGGAAAATTCCTTATGGAATACATCAATGTGATTTGAAACGTAACCTTGCATCACAGACGATAAAACACATAATTTCACAGCCTCTTTTAAATTGAAAAGATGTAGTTACCATTAAATTATAAAACTGGACAAAGGCTCGATTATTGATTTGCAGTAAACGTTGGCAAGATAAGAGCAAAAAGATTATTAAATAGATTTTACAAGGTTTGTAAAAATTAATGTTTCCAAATGGCAGCCGTGGATGTACCCTCGACTTGGCGCTTAAATACCGTTTTTTAAGGATTTACAAACAAAATCTAAAAATTGTTATTGACAAACTTTTTAGGTATGTCAAACCTTTTGTGTATGTTTTTATGTTTGTCCAGTGTATTTTTGGTTTAAACGCCCCAGCCAAAACACGCATTTGACGACGCAAAATCTTGCAGATTTCCGTGAATTCGAATGTGGTTTGTTTGTTGATAGCCTTCACGGCAAAAAGACACTAGCGGAAGAAGGGAAGAATTAGTATTGCAGTATTGTAGCGCTCGCGTTAAGTATTGTTTCTTAAATAGACAAATTTCCCCAAACACTTGATTTTTGACCGTATGTGTAATTTGTGAAACAATTCAGAGAGATATACTTTCCTGAATATGATTGTATTGTCTCGGAAAATGAAAAAAGTATTGGTTTTTGTTTTTGTTTAAAAAAACAAAACTGATAAAGTAAAATATAATTTGAATTTTACTCATTTTGGCGCGAAAGTCTGGTTACGTGGTTGGGATCATATATATTTCTCGCCATAATTTTCCCTTAGTAAATTTGGCATAATATGGTTCATGAAAGGAACAACAAATTCAAGAAAAAATCGGGGTCCAACGGGGGAACCTTTTGAGAAATTCACCAGAAAATCTTTAAACGTTATATAAAAATGAACCCATGCGACATCTAAGTGCGTTTACCCCAAGCAATAAACGCACAATATTACACACCGATATCCTCCCCGCGCACTTAGTAATGAGAATGGTGCAAGATATCAAAACCTATGTGCATTTTTTGGGTGAAAATTACACAAATTTGGCACAGATGTAGCTCTTGATATTGCGGAATAAATATGGTCTAGAGCCAAAGTAATTTCCTTCCAAAGGAGGCGCCAATTCAAAATGGCAGCCACTGTTAAAATGTCATGTTTTTACTGCTTTCTTGTTTATTAATGATACAATTACTCATTTGATTGTGTTCGTGCCATGTTAGCACCAGAAATACCCGATTGACACTTCACACTGGTAATTCTCTTGTTTATTAGCAAAATGATCCAAAATGGCAGGGAAAATCCAAAATGGCGGCCAATTTGAAGCATTCTCATTTGATTATCAAGAAATGAATGTTTTCTTGATCTTGTTATGATTACCTAAGGTTGTTATTAACAATGTGCATTAAAGATAGCATTCACATCACTTAATAATACAACCCAAATAAGGATTTGAATCCCCAAAATGGAGGCGAAAATATAAAATGGAGGCTAACTTGGATCACTTAAGGTATTGTTACTTTGGTAGCCTTAATGTGTACCAAAGGTCTTAATCAATACTTTCCATGAAAATTCCTTGCCATCAGGAGACCACATCGACAGTTTGGAAGGGCTCTATGTGTGAAAACAGACCCCGTTGTAGAAAAAGCAAACCTCAATATCTGTGGACAACATCAAAGTCCGCACCATTGAGCTCAGCTCAGTAATAGTTACATCAGTCTACAACCTCCATTAGTAGGATTGTCAGGTGTACCCTCAATTCAATTCGGGAATTCCACTAAACCTCATTTATTAATTGGCGACTTTCAAACAGCCATAGTACAAACTTCAATGAAGCCAATAAAGACGGACAAGCTTGGTTAGACAGTCAACATCTAAATCACCTTCACGACCCTAAAATGCCGCTATCATTTTATAGTTGTGGCCCATTGGAGAGAGGTTACAATCCTGATCTATATAGCTATTGTGGCAAAACATCTCTAACCTGTGTAGCAAAGATTGTTCTGGATCCTGTTCCACTTAACTCTAATCCAATGCTGCAGTCAGTAGTAAGACCAAACAACGTGCCTTTTAAGCGGCCACTTTAACTTACAGAAAGTGAAGAAGTTGTCCAAAAAATCAATAAACTATGACAAATTTGCCCAACTAGTTAACAATAAGACTGCCGGAGATCATACCAAGAGGCTGAAGGATGGAATACATACCAGGCATTTCCAAGGAATGTGCTCAAGGATATCAAGGGTATTCC
>JAMKCH010042811.1:0-12729 GCA_023653785.1 Ophioderma brevispina
CCCAGGTAATATTTATAATAGTATTAACAAAGTCACTCTCATTAAAATTTTATATGATCTTGTCTTAGTAATTTTATGGAGATGGTAATCTGCGTATGTAATTTCCGAACAACATAAATAAGAGAATGATCATAAGACCCAGACTGTGAACACCAGAGGTAGAAATTGTTTCTGGTTGAGACACAAAAGCAAGATCAATAACTTGTCTACTCTTTTAGTAATGCGTGTATAGTCCTTAATCAGTTGAGTGAGCTGTGAATGGTTAGAAATATTAGTTACCTTTTTAGCTGGAGACGATTTACACATATCAAGATTAAGTCAACATACATAATAATTCATCTAAATAGAAGCACAATTGAAAATATAATCCCATTTTGTCAACATAGTCGCTGTGAGCATCAGGAACACGATAGACAGTGCCTAGAATAATTGGTTTGGTTTGTGGTAGATTGATTTCAATCCACAGATCCACATCATTATGAGAAGGATCACTGATTTCTTTGAATATTTAATACACTCCTTAATATAACAGGCAATACCACCATGATTTTGGTATTTTCTATCAATTCTACAAAAATAGCAATCATCAATTTTAAGTCACTGTCATCAATATAACTTGAAAGCAAGTTTTCAGTTAAACAGAGAACTCAATATTGTTGCTGTGAAGAAAGATATTTAAGCTAATTCAAATTTGTTTCTTAAGATACGAATATTGAGGTGTGTGATCGTTAATCCCTTGCCAAGTGCACAGTTAAGATCAATAAATGGATCATCACAGAAAGGAAGCACATTAACTTTTAAGATGTTAATTAAACAGAATTTGTCGGATTAACCAAACAAAAGAGGGCTTGATTTCAAGAGGAAGTTGAGGTCACAGCACCGGTGTATTGGGGTCTAATACTCAACCGACGTTCTTTGGCTGATTCCGGTAGGGCAGGGGTGAATGTAGGGGGGGAAGGACGCCCGATGTTCGATATGAGTTGAATTTTGGAGGTTCCAGGCTCCTGTGGAGCTCGATGAAAAAAATCCTTACATGGGCATTAATATGCCTGATTGATTCCTCCAAAAGGGCTTGATGATTCATCAAGTTGACCATACGAAATTAAGATACATTTAAAGATTTTGTTCTGGAACTTTTAGTCGTAGAGAAATTTGGAGAACAATGCATTTGAACATTCCATTTTCGCACCATCTCAAAAATCCATAGACTGCTGAGAAGATGATTTATTCAAATTTAGTTCATTCGTCTTATATGGGGTCCTACCATGCGCATTGACTCCACGAGGTGCGAGCACGAAAATATACAAACGCAACGAGACTACGGGCTGATGCAACACAAGGCAGGGGGGGGTAGGGACACGAACCTGCTGTTAGGTTGGCATTCCTACCCCCCTGATCCTTGTCAGAGTTTGAAACAAGTGCACGGCCTATTTATAAACGCCAGTGTAAGAGCGCCATCATTATTAATCTCAGCGGGTTAGTCGCCCAACATAGCCAAGTAACTGGTATAGTCGTTATTGGTTGCAAATTATTTTCCGATATAATTTCAAATCAGCATCCCCCAATCACACATAGAAATCAAGTAAACAATAATATCACAACAAAACAAAATAAAACTGTGCACTAATTCATTTGAACGAACGCAAACAGTATTCACAAGACTCCTAATTCCATGATGATGATAACAACGCCACCTGAAAGCGTTGACCTCTCGTGACCTCCATTGACCTTTTCCGTGAATGGAGTTCTGGAATCGGTCGAACAGTTCTCGTCAATTTCATCGTTTTACGCTGATTTACCAATAACACACACGGAAGACTTCCAGGTAAGCTTCGCGAACCGCTGTAACAATTTGGGGATAATACCAAGAACAATTTTTTTGAAGCCAATTTTTCATATGCACTCGATGTCTATGGCAAAATTTATGACTCTTATTAGACACAATGTTAGAAGAGTCACTGTTGGGACTACCAGTACTAGCTCTATCCACGGGCATATTGATTCGCAAAGGAATCTAAATGTCCACTGGAGATGAGATGAATTAAAAGGGGGATGGTCCGATTTAAGTCATAATGAAGTTTTCTCATTAATTGACCTTCACCAAAACCCCAATCTTTAGAGTTTCGCACCGATAATTTCAATCCTTTTTTGGATGGACAGCTGAACACATGATTTTGTGAGCCCCACAGACTAATGTGTAAAACTAATATTGGTAGATCTACTTTGGACATAAAAAGTAACAGGGTCGCTGGAACTGAAATGGTCCCTGAAATGAGGGTCTTAGAGGCGGCACATACCCGTACTACTTCATCCCAATGTGAGAACTCCCGGAGAATGCCTATGGCTTACGGAGAAGGATCCAAACTTGTCCCCCTCAGAAAATTCCTTGGCACCCCTTCTGTTCCTTACCCCACCCACACCCATTTGTAAGGTCTGGTTATAAATTATGCCACTGTTGTTTAAAATACTATCAGATCAGGCACTGTAAATTTGAAGTTATTGTATTAGTAAAAATATGTGCGCAATTCAAAAATAACCTTGCCATATGGGCGAACAACCCATTTATTTTTGTAAACGGCTGGTTAAAAGATACACGTTCAATAATGATTCGAACGCCATACACGTTCAATCACCCCAAATCAAGACCAAATGCAACGCGTTCCTTTCAGAGTTCAATACCCCGTGGATAGATCTAGCTACCTGACAAGCCGTAGGTACGCATGCGTCAAATTGAATGTCAACATCTGAGTGAAAACTTCCTCTCAAGAAATTTTGAAGGCCCTTATCCTGGAAGGACCTTCAAAAAATGGAATGGTCAGGGTGATGGACGAGTATCTAGAGCACACAACTGGAGTGTTATTTGGACAATATAGTTTTTTGGTAAATTGTACAGCATAATGAAAAGGCATGCACGTCGCTAGTGATCTATAAAATAAAATATTTTTTTTTCACCCAATTATAAAAATAACCCCATTATGTAGAGCATAACTTTACCCTTTATAAATTCCTGTTGTTGATAGAAATCCATATAACGATTTCCATTACAGAGATAAGGTATTTCAAAGTTTGGAAGATACCATCACCTCCATGGTGTTAAAAACTGTTACAAATTTCGTCCGCGTAAATGCTGATGAATTCGATTGTGACTCCCTGCACATGCGCATTACGTATGGCGCCGCACTTAATAAAACCGAGACTTGCGCACGATGGAAAAGTAATCCCAATGTACCGGCCACCCGGCGCTGCAAGCGATCGCCGTAAAACAAGTTAGTGTGAGTGTGTGTAATCCATGCACTGATTAAGTTGTCATTTGTGTTTAATATTTCATCGATATAGTCCTATAAGTCACACATGTAACTATGTACTAAGTTTATAATTGCTCTTTGTTCCAGTGGTCGCATTGAGTTGCGTTATGGCTTCCATGACGCTCTTTTTGCCTTTTCGGATAGCATAAAATTAAATATGTTGCTTGACTCAACGCAGTGCAGCCTGGACTTAGAAAAAATGGCACGATATCACTCCCTGATTCATTTTCCCCAAGGTAAACACTCAACCAAAATGTTTTAAATTCCAGTGACTTTGCCACATCCGTGTTGATTTTCACAACTTAATTAGGTTTTTTCAAAGCTTTTTCATTTCTTAAAATTCTCATTTCTCCCGCTTTCGCATGCCAAAGTCGGCGTAAACATGGTTACTCATTCTTCGGAAATCCCCTGCAACTGTTTTTCCAATTTAACTATTAACAAGATGCGTCATGCGATGCATGCATTGGTCTTACTCACATACTTCCTAAACCTGCATAGCAGTACGTAAACCTACAACAGAAAGAGTCTACTGGGCAGACAATTGCCAATAGGCCCTAGAGGGGTACCAATAATTCCTCACCACGTGTCTAGTTGGCCAACATATCACTCCACGCACGTGTCAGTAGCTTGTTTTGAAGACAGCATAAATTAACCCCCGGAAATTAACCAATTCTTGTGATATTTTCTGTATTTTCAATTATCTAAATTATCGGACGTAGGCCTAGATGTGCTTTTTTTATATGACCACTTAATTTGGAGCTCACACTCTTATTCAAAAAAGGAATCGATGTTGTGGGATTAATTTTCGTCCAGGATCGACCGCTGTGTGATTGTAACAAAGAATAAGGCTGGGCGAAAGTACAAGTGCTGATGATATGTGCATATATTAAATTAGCCACCCACGCGCATCGTGGGAACTTAAATTCTGGCGTTCGTCATGCCAAACCCATACTACCAATAAAACGTTAAAATTGTTCTCAATGTTTCCATAGGGGTGTAGACCCAGTTAAGTGATGCTCTCTTAACAAGCTTTAACAAGACAAAATGATCTCTGTTTGCAAAACAGCCATATCCATAGAATACATTTGTTTTTCGGAGGTTTTTGTTTTTCGGAACTACCTGAATGCTATAGTCTCTCACAAACCGGGCTCACAAAGTACCATTCTCATGTTTATCTTTTTGCAGCCTGTAACACAGACTACAACCGGGACTACAACGTGGGAAATTCCAGGGCCGCCGTATTACCACCAGAGAAGACGTCTTCTCTGCGTTATTGCACTTTTTCATTCGAATCTCGTTCGCTGCTTTCGGCCGTGTACACAATGTCGCTTTCAATTGTTCGGTACTTTGATTCAAACGGCACCCAAAAGCGATGTTAAAATTAGAAATTAAATAACTGGGCCGAAATCAATTATTCTTACATGTTTTAAACAGTATTTCACGGCGATGTGAGTGGAATTCCCCAAACATATGTGTTTTTTTACCTCTGTGATTCCTCTTTTAAAAAAAGTGGAGCACTAAATAATGTGGTTTGATTCCACTTAGCCTAACATGGACTTCCAACTTGTAGTACTCAAACCTACTACGCAGCCTCACCTTTATATACCTATATACAATATATATTTTTCGAGGTAAAATTGGTCAACTATTTATGCTCTGTTCACAAAAACTTTTAAGTAAGATATGGAAAAAAGAGAGAAAAATACAAAAAAACTAAAAATATAATATTATTGAATATTTAAGTCACTAGAATGATCTATTTTCCTAGCCTATTTGTTCCCTTCCCCCTCACCAAGGCCGGCACCAAGCATCCCTTACTCTATCATAGAACCACATGAACATTATTTTAATTTAAATAGTATTGAGAACCGGTATAACAGGAGCCGAGTTTTACTTTACGTGGGAACTTAGGCTACAAGTAGCCCAGATTGAATATCCAATAACTCATAAACAACTATATAAAGAAAAACTAAAAAGCATATATTGAATGCAGCGATTGTTCTGTCTGTGACGCGAATATCTACCAAGAAACGGTATAAACATTTTAGAAAACCATCTTGTATTCTTTCCAGCTAACCTGCTTGCTAACGTGTCCAGCCACCCCTGGTTACCTTCCGGACCTACTTTTAATTTAACCTACGTCTCCGTCCCTCGGGCCGGCATATAATTAAACTTACCAGTGCCGCGTACGCGGTGCTGATTAAATGAATTTATTTCAGTGAAATTCTATTGAAAATACGAGACGGGAGCTCAAGTTCTGAACAAACTTGAAGCACACCGCGTTTTGGAAATCAAAATACGTCAAATCAGCACCGACTTGGTATTGATAAAAACGCTGCACGTTTTGAAGAGAACTTCAAAGGAGGTGCGCATATGATTGAGTGTAAGTCAATATACCTCTCTCTTTCAAAAACGAGGGGAAAAATTCTCCCTATGTAAATAGACAGTTTGTGGGCTGTGCAAAATACTCATTGACGGTATCCTGTTCCTATGCGGCCCTCAACGGTTGAAAATTGTAGCTAGGGTCCACTAACTTCGCAAAATTTCGATGTTCTGGTTATAGTCATTTCCCTTCACCAGCTTTGGTGGTACAAACAACTAGAGGTATGACCTTGGTTTTGGTACCAGAACTACATCAGACTAGACTATTCTATTCAGGCCCTGGCCTGGTTTATCCCACTTCCAATTCTGACCATCCCCCAGTGGACACTGCTATAACGGTTGAAGTTAACACAGGCTCAGCAAAATCTAGCTGCACTCACAGTCACTGTCCCATTTCAATTTTGACTTTGTTCGCATGCTTGAATGTTGTGAATGTGACTTGGTTGTGCCATATGGCCATTGAATGAGGGGAGTGAGGGGGTCCCAAGCCTTCAGTAGCACTAGTGGGCATGGCCCCATGGCAGTGCCCAGAATGCCACTGGTTGTCGCATCTTCTAACTTTTACAACTAGAACAAAACATTCACGGACATAAGACAATCTATAACCACCCAGTAGAATATCTATTAAACAATAAATAAAAATTGCCGTGCATGTGTTCATTTGGAATCAAATTGCTGTTGGTTGATCCACACCTATTTCGTGATTTTCCCGCAACGAAATTCCGTCTTTGTTTATCTCCCATGCTTATTAATTGGAACTGATTGCATTCGGATTAGCGATGATAAATTGGATATTTAAAAACAACATTAATTTTGTGAAATCCGAATTGTAGAAAACCAATTATATCAAAGAAGTACTTTTCATATTCTCAAAGTTTTGCTATTTGTAGTTTTAAATCAATGGCCCGTCAAGTAAATGAATTGAAGTAATTTGGAACTTGAACTTTCGGCCAAAATGAATAAAAAGTTCTTCTCGACGGTAATTGCTATTAGAGCTGGGCGTTTTGTTATTGGTTATTTCCTCATAGGGCAACCAACGGAGGGCAACTAACAGTACGGGTCGTCAACTATTCAGAAAAAAAGGGTTTCCTGTTGTTTCTTCCTATTGGTCTCAGGTTTCTTCCCTGGGCAAGAATTAACTTTTTTTTTTATTGTTAATTAATAATAATAACAAGTTTTCATTGGCAATAAGCGGATTAATTACCCCCTCAGAAGCTCTCGAAGGCTGAAAATACAAACGCAAATTGAAATTTGAGGGGGGCAAAATACTTTAGTTTTGACAAAAATCGGAGCTTCCTTCAAAAGTTATGGTCGAAAGTTAACTTTTAAAGGGGAATAAAAGAGGGAAAAAAAATCGAGATGGATATAAAAGTGTGACGGATGCGTCTGCAGAATTCGTACAAGTTATTTTTTTGCTGATGTTATAGGCCCGGCCCAGGTGGGCCCGGCGCCTGGCCTATGCATACACCACCACGAGCGAAATTATCTGAGATAAATGATGGGGATAAATGTGAAATTAAAGGTCACAGACGAAATTGCTTTGTACATTAAGATGATGGGCAATGGACACGACGAAATTAAGTTAATTTTATTGATCAAATGTCGAATATAACTTGTCTAACCAAAGACGGAATTGTTTTAAACAAACGCACATTTTCGTTTTCTTGGGACGAAAAACAACTTAACGAGATATGAAATATAATGAAAAATATTTTAAACTAACTCAGAAAACCTATAGTACTGTTAATAAATGTATCATGAACAAATTACCACCCCCACACACACACACCATGTAATATATAGTTGCTGTCTGGCTATACGTCTCATAAGTTGTTTTGGATACTGTGGACTGGGCTGATGATGCCTATATATATTTTCCCCCATTTTTATTACCTGTACTTGATTTGGCAGAGGAGGAGGAAAAACATACAGTTTCAAACCCACGAGAGTGTTATAATTATTCATAAATTTACAGGAGTACACTATGCTTGGTACTATTTTGGAATGAGAGGTGTGACTGAATAATGTAGGCAAACCTCAAGTGACCATGCAGGTCAAAAACAAATTAATATAGGGCCTACCTATATTAATCCCAGCTGTGGATTTGGCTGGGGTTGCATGATCTGAAAAGAAAAATAATAGCCTCCTTGAGACAGATAAAATATTTTATAACCATTGGCCATTATGATTCCACACCACTAAATGGATCTGGTCTGGCACCCTCTGGCCGAAGGTCGGTTAAAATTGAAAAATAGTAGAAACTGGAACTTCCTGGGCCATATTTTGTGTTAGAAATTATTTTAAAGATACAAATCAGCATAATATCAAGACAAAATGTTGTGAGGCTTACTCCTGAGCAGGCCCGTAGCCAGGAATATGCGGGGGGGGGGGGGGTCGGCATTTGCCAGAAGCGACCGTTTGCGTATACCAAAAAAACAATTTGCGCTCGCTCTTGCTGTCTCGTCCGGTGACCCAAAAAAAACCCCCCCGCCTGGGGGGAGGAAAGAAAAAATTCGTCGCAGCGTTGAGAAAACAAAACATTATGAGTACAACGACAATCGTAATGCGATGGTTAACAGTTGCTTTAGGGTCATTCATATCCCCTGCACCACAACCCTTAAGACAAACTTTTCATTGACAACACGGGACCTTAACATGCAAGTCGACTCAACCATCATACAACCGGAACCTTTGTCATTTTGGGGGGGGGGGGGGGGTGCGTCGCACCACCCGCACCCCCGCCCCCCTGGCTACGGCCCTGCTACTGAGTAATTACAGTACTAATTTTACACCCACCCCATAGGAATCTTTTGACTAGAAGCCACAGTTTCAGAGGGAATCGGAACTCATCGTTGTCTTCATGATTTCGTGCTCGAAATACGTGGTCAACTTATGGATCAGAGGTCTAGCAGTCCAAGCTAATGCATAATTTAGGCAACTGAGCCGCTTCGTTAATGAGAAATTTACATTTTAATTAGGGCCATTTTGTACATTAGCCAATGGCAATTTATTTGGTGGTGTGCAACCTTATAATATGATCGGAGGCTCCGTTAGGAGCTGTTAGGGTTAATTGGTGAAGCGGTGAGAACTCTCATTTTATGTATCACAGTTAAGGACACGCCGCGCTGTTTTTTAGGGGGAAGGGGTTCTGCAAATAAAGAGTCCAAATGGGTTAAAGACCAATGCGTTTGGAAACCGTTTTGTTCATTTGGTTCTTCTTCTTATCACCCGTTTTCACAAATTTATTATGTATTTCGAAACCCCTTCCTCGCCCATCTTCTTTGGTTGTCTTTTTTTACAGCAATCCAAGCATTTTTAGTTTTCCCTGTATTATGAATTTCCCCCCATGAATTCCGCCCAACACTTTCACGAAAAAAAAAATAATCCGTATTACTGGCACAATGAATAAAACATTTGCACACGGCACACCCTTCTAGAGGACACTGGAGTTGAATGCGTGTCGGGGTTGGCACCCTCATAGAAGACAAAAATGACTGGAAATCCCGATGCCAAGCTATTATCAAACCAGCTGTAAACTGCCTCTCCATGATGATGATGGTCGATTGAGGTCGAAATGATGATGATGACGAGGGGCATCCCCGCTAAATTTGTCATTAACCTTCATATGACAAATCCACTGAGAAATTCCTCATGGTAACGGAAGTGCTCTAAGTGACCCCAAACTAACACTAGTTACCTTTATTGATACCTATATTGCAAGTCTGGAGACCTGCTCAGGTCTAGCGTTTTAGGTAACTAAACCCGAACAGAATACCCAGTTACCCCCCCCCCGCACTGATTTAAGAATTAATCACGAAAAGGTTAAACGGGATAGACAACAAATTCAACAGAATGATTTCTTATCTAGATATATTCAAGTGAAAATCACCTGAGAAATATCACAAGTAAGTAGTAAACGTTGCACTGCAAACACGGGGTGTTAAAATGTTAATGTCGGAGCTTGTCGATGTTAGTTTGCGTTGTTAAATTTAGGATTTAACAGCGCTCGGTGTTTGCTGGCCAAATTTAATTAGGCATCTGCTTTGAATGTAAGTAGTTAACAATCGAGGCAAGAAATAACAAATCAAACATTTTCTACTAAAATGTCAAACGTTACAAATGTAAATGTTAACACCAAAGTCGGCGTTAATTAACACCATAGGGCACAGTCACGTCTTTTATTCCAGGAGGGCGTCAGTAGTGCCGATTTGGCAGCGGTAGTGTTAAAAAATAATTAACACCGACATGTGATGTAAAATTAATACCAAGCAGTGTCCTATCATACACTGTAACACCAAATTTGTGTTCATATAACCACTAACTGCCACATGTTGATATGTACCGAATATGAATCTAACCCCAGTTTTGGGGGTGATCCTCGATTGATTCCAAGAGGGTGTTAAATTAACACAATTTGGCAGCGGCAGTGTCATATCATTCACTGTAACACCAAATTTGTGTTATCACACTAAATATATGCCAAAATGGTTGTAACTAACACCGGGTCTAACACCAGTAGGTGCGGACTTCTATTGATTCCAGGAGAGTGTTAAATTAACACCAGTAGTGTCAATTTGGCAGCGATAGTGTTAAAATAATTAACACCGACATGTAGGCCTAATGTAAAATTAATAACAATCAGTGTCATATCATTCACTGTAACACCAAAATTTGTGTTAATATTAACATTCACATGGTAGTATGGTATTTAACACCGAAAGGGTGTAAACTAACACCGTGGGTGGCGCCTCTAGCTCTATTGATCCCACGGGGTATACCAGGCCCTCGGGGGGGGGGGGGGCACTCAGCTTTTTTTTTTCAGGTAGGGATGCATGCGGCCCCGCGATTCTGAACTTTGGGGCTTGTGCTGGGGCTTGTGAACTGATTTTGTTTCTGAAAGTAGGGGCTTGGGAACTGAAATTTTGAGACATTTTCACAATTAACGAGCTTTAAAGGGAACTTCAGAACTGAATATGCTTCAAAATTGGAGTGTCAGTGACTGCTGGAGCCTAGACGCGAAAAGGGTGCCATACCACTTCCCAATATCAGTGCCCCCCGGACACCAAGGTTTTCACCCAGTTTTTACAGTGGGCACCAAATGTCACAACACGGTGTCCAAGGTACATGTTGTACAACTTTTTTTTTTGTTAAAAAAGTTATTTTTTTGTTTCTTTTTTTTACTATTATTGTATCATTTGCATTTTATGCCATATTCAGATCTGTTTTCACCATACAAACAAGATTCTTCAATCTGCACTTCATGCACTTATAAATAGCGGTTTGTACCGCAAAATTGTCGACATCCCCTCCCCTCGGTACAAAAAACGTAACCACTTCTATCAAAAGATAGTAATATCTAATTGAAAAAAATGATGGTTGTGGTCAAAAACTTTGGTGGCAGGGGTGTTTTTGGCAAAAAAAAATTAAGAAAATCAAGATTTATTAATTTCTTAGCAAACAAATTTATCATATGTAATATTATCAATCTCTAAATTATTTATAGATTTCGTTTATAAATATAATAAAGGGTCTAGAATTTTAGCCCCCAAATCACCCTTTTTCCTAAAAAAAAACATCCTTTTTTAAGTTTTATCACATGTCACTACAAGAGTATTACCTGAACCCTTTATGAGACGTATAAAAATTATTACCAATAACAAAAAGGATACCATAAAAAACAAGATTGTAATATTTTTTACTTTAAAAAAATTAAAAAAAATTGAAAAAAATAATAATTTCGCTTAATTTGCAGCCCAAACTGCGTTTTTTGGCCTAGAAATCATCCCTGCCACCTAATATTTCAACCACAACGTATTTTCTTACATTTCATATATTTATCCTTCAAATAAAAGTGGTTGTGTTTTGTTGTACCGAGGGGAGGGGTAACCGAAACTAGAGCACTCTGCCACTCCGTTAAAACTTGCAAAATGTGAAGTGGCCCAACCCTATTTACATGTGTATATTTGTGATTAAAAGTTTGCGGCAAGTCGGTAGTCCGTGTCGATATTCTTTTGTTTGCAGCCGATGATTATGCCTGAAATTAAATTGCAACATGTTGTGTCCTGCAGCAGTGAGGATCAAGTAAGAATGAAAGAAATTAAGAATTTTTTTCTTGCTTAGTAATGATTTTATCAAGCATTTCTTTGGCAAAAGTGCAAAATTCGGAAGCTGTGTTCTGCATTAACTTGCAGCACTAGGCCAGAGCTCCAACAGTGCCAAAAAGGGGAAAATGATCTAATGTGCAAATAAAAAATTCCATAGACTAACTGAGACCATGGAGCTATAAAATAAAAGGAGTTGTCCTCTATTGATATTGTAACATGATGGTTATGAGCAACCAGCGATGAAAGGCGCCTTATTAAGTAGGCACGTTCACCAAATACAGAGTTTGCTATTTTCAGTGCAAGCATTCATTTGAAACGAGGCATATCGATATTCAAAGCTGAGATTCGAAGCTTCGCCGTTCAGTGATATGTACCACAACATTGGCATTGCTCACGGAACCGACACCGCTCAAGTCATTTCAAAACATAGCATTTCTAGCCCAATTTCCATCATGACATATAGAGCTATACCAAGATGATACATCATCAAGACCTTACTAGTCCTAGTGCTAATGTTAGTTTACAGGTAAAAGGCCATGGTTCTCATGAGAGCACAAATAGGTGTATCGTTACATTCGTGCAGCAGACATAGATCTTAGAGTATAAAAGCTAAAATACAGGGCTACTTGCCAAAGTTGGTACCAAATTAGAGGGAATATATGTGCCAGTTGCCTCAAAATTAAAAAGTGACAATCAAAGTCTCATTAATTAGTAATTAACATTTATTGAACTTGAATTAGTCATTTTTGCATGGTGGTAGACGAGGGGGGGCATGACGAGGGGGAGCATAAATTTGGGATCAATACCCAAGGCAAGCTTTTAAAGTCTAAATATCCTGCATACATTTACTTTTTGATTGAATTAGATTATTACTCCTCAAAGTTTATTGAAACTAAAATAAATATGTCTTAATTAGGCCTAATTAGCATAATTAAGAA